>DWEJ01000224.1:0-19201 GCA_018245835.1 Mysoria sejanus stolli | reverse complement strand
TAATACGTATAATTTATTCTGTAGTATAATAGTTTTATATAAACGTAAAAGCCCGCATTTATAACACTTCTGTGTTTCCTACAAATAATACATAATACTTTTTAGCTTAAGTAAGTTTCAGGTTTTTAAAAAGACTCGCTCAATAATTAATTCCATGTGTACTCTACGTACTCGAGTCTAGTTTAGGCTAGTCAAACATTCAATGCCTATATACTTTATAAATAAAACATAACATCGCGCCTGTAATCCCAGCAGACGTGGAATAATGTGGAACGTACACTATCTTTTCACCAATTACGCGTACATATCATCATGGAACAAGTATTATAAATATGAATAAAATAATAAATTATAATTAACTACAGTAAATATGATTTACCAAGCAACACGCCAGCGGTGTCGGAGTCCATTAAAATGACATATTACTCTCAAGTTCGCCGGGAATTCGATATCTTGAAATATTATGAGTGGGGTGTCTTCGGGGGTTTAAAGCCGCAGGGGCGCTCGCTATTAATACACATACACAGTACAGGGGCACGGACGACCTTTACAAATACAGCTTGTACCGATATGCTCTACAAACTGCAGCCGTAAAGGTCGGACAGACGGAGCTATAATATGTATTAATATACTACGCTATAGTATGTATTTCAGCAAAACTGCCACGGACAGTAGCTATGCTATAATAATATATATCTTTGGCGTCATTTGAATATGTCATGCTATAGTGAGTTATGTCTTGCAATAGCCGTTTACAAATATTGATGACGTTAAAAGCAATATGTTGCAGACGTACGTGCGGTCGCACCAGCGTTTCTGTAGGAAATATAGTGTAATATGCCAAGCTATAATACATATTATAGCTCCATCTGTGACGGCTTTTAAACGCCGTGAAAACATGGGCGCCCCAAATTGACGTCCGACACAAATGTGTACCGTACACAAAGCTAGCTGTTTATGGTAATTATAAATGGACGATGATGGCTGCAGCGTTTGCAACCAAAAGCAAACTGCATAGGGAATTCGATCACAAATAGATCCCAGCTTCGTCGTTAACTTATTTCCCTGGGTGAACGACTCACGTTTAGCTGGGTTCACAGGTAAACAATTGCGTAGACAATGTCGTAATTTTCAATTGTATGTTGTCGTATAATAAAAGCGAAATTATTGCCACTACTTTTATGCCACTTTTATTTATGCCACTTGCCACTACTTTGACTGCCTCGTTGGTTGTGTTGGTTGCAAGTGCGATTGCCGATCGGGAGGTCCCGGGTTCGATTCCCGGATCGAACACTACAAAAGAGTTTTTCTAATTTAGAAATTTTCTAGAAAATCTAAATTAAAATTAAAATTCTAGTAGTTGTTCAGAATCTGGATATATGCACAATGCATGGCAATAGGCTCACCACCTATTCCATAAGGGGACTTAACGTAACCGGTTTAACGTGGGAATGTTCTGCATTCCTCTGCCTACCTCTTCGGGGATTACAGACGTGAAGTTACGTTTTTTTTTAAGTTTAATATCTGTATCTGTATGTTCAAATCCTTAGTTCAATGGGAATAAATAATTAGTCAGATTAAGAAACTACTTGTCCAGTTGCAGTGAGATTTTAAAATATCAGAAATTACACAAAAAACACAGATTCGGTAGGTACTCATTAAAAAGGAAAAATGTCACTTAATAATAAAGTCTTAACACGAAACGACCAGTCATCGTGACATGAACCTCTTAGCCATTACGTATGACATCATTTGAGCACTTCATCACTCGTGGGGAGTTGACATTTTCGGGCTCCTTACTTCGGGCGGGCTGGTCCTTTGTACGGGGCAATTAAAACGACTAAGGCCCGACGGTTGGCAGACGCCTGTCGCTCTTATCAAATACATTAAACTTGCTCCTCGAATCGAACATTTAACTTTTTTCACTGGTGTTTTTTTCCAACCGTAAACCCACTTCGAGCTCTTAGATAAGAATAATGTACGTCCGAGAAATAATTAAAAGTCGAGTAGTGTAGATGTGCGCGGTGCGTTCGGTTTTAAAAGCAGTTATTGCTAATTAAATTTTAAAGGTTTATGATTCCGTACTCATGTTGTAGGCAACGCGATAAAGGGTACTAAAATGTTATGTGGTACGTTTAATAAAATTCTAGTGCCCATAGACAGGGCGTGTAAGCTTATGAAACTTTTAATTTGCAAACTTCGTTGTTTCCCACCAAAGTTACACAATCCACTGCGCTCGTTAAATGTTAAAAAACAGCGAAATAAACATGACAAAATAATAACACGGCACCCTTTTAATACTTACACAATCAAATTCAGAAAGAATGTATGCACTTCTCATTATGTAATTTTGTGTCTGGGTTGCTAAGAATACAAAGTAGGTATCTACAAAATACAGACAAAAATATGCAAAAATAAATGTAAATATAATATGCTGGTATATTCCTTTTTTTTTTCCATTTTTTATTACAATATCATTGATTTACCAGTTAGTTGATAAATAAATCGCTCCTGGAATTACCTCAAGAGGCAACTTAGTAACGGCCTCAGTAAAACCTCTACAAGTACCAATTTGTATATCACAATGGCTGCCCACGAAACCTTTTTATATGAACTATTAAACGTTTCTAGTTCCCTAAATTCTTAAAGGGACTCGAATAAAAGTCCTTGAGAATAGTTTCCTTAATGTTGCCCGTTTATTCTCAAAGGATAAATTTTGCTTTACGTTGCTTGCGAGGATAAACCGCAAAATGAACGTGACGGCTACTTTTAGTAGCGTTCGTGGTCAGCCAGAATTGCTACAGCAGTTATACCTACTATTAATTTTGTGGACAACTTTTTCGGGTATATGTTATTTGCAGAGATACAACCACACATCTACTATGAAACGATTAGATTTTCTTATATTAAAAATAGCCAACCGCCAACTATTCCAAAAGTCCATATAATCAGTGTCGTAGTTATGGAACTCATCATTCTTTAAGTATGTCATAGTTGCAGACATGTAGACCATAGATATGTGGCTTAAAACATTGAATAGTTACAAAACGCGGCCATTAGAAACGCGACGGTCTTTTGTATCTCAATTCTGGAACCTTCTCAATTCAAATACATTTAGAAAGCATTGATGCAAAAACAAAAGTGCCTTCTTGCTCCGTCTCAGCTTTTGTTCAAAACTGATATTTCACGGTGACATTAAAAATCTTAGAACAGAACGTGAACATTTAAAAATAATGTACCACACATGTCTAAGGCCTTGTGCAAAAGAACATCTTCAGTGCATCTGTTTTGCATCGTTCAAAACCGTGCACTACAAAAACATTACAGACGTTGCTATTCAATTACTGTCAAAGATCTCAGTCTCGTAAACCCCTTTCACCCACTGTAACGACCATCGGAAAGAGTTTGCGAATAATAGACCATACCACCTACTTGGAGTATGTTTGTATGTTTTGCCGAAAAATAAGATTATTATATTGGAATATAACTAGTTTATGAATTATCGTTTAACATTCCATGAACTTGTATTATAAATGAGCTTATCAATAAGACCTAATTATGTGAGACCCTATACACAAACATTATCACCTCGTTTAATTCGTAACTTTGAGCATTTATAGCCTTGTAGTTGTCTAGTGTGCATACTAATTCGTATGATCGTCTTAAAGCCATCAAGTTTATTCACGCTTCATTGGTTCTAATTCAAAGTCAGCTTAATCAATTATCTGGTTGTAACACAGACTATCTCGGCAGATTCAGGTCAGTTCAGCTGTTGTATCATCGATTTCATTTAGATATACTAAGATTGTGTTTATAAGAATGTTTCACGTCGAAGGCGTTAATGGACACGCAGCGTTTTATGACAGTTACAATTAATGTAAATGTAATCGATTTCTTCAAAGCTATGTGGACCCAGTAGTGGCTGACAATGCCAATCCGTACACCTTGAAACTTTTTATTCTGGAATGAGGCCCATGTTCAATAGTAAGAGATAAAAATGATTAATAATGATTATGATTTATTTGTCTAACAATTATTTAAAAATTTTCATAATCTTATTAACTTTTATCGATTCAAATAAAGTGAAATAGATACCTCAAATACAATTATTATTTATTTTAAAACAGGCGAACGTAGCATTTTGTTTTTGATTTAGATATTTTAAATACAAGTAAGACTACCATTTATTTTAAAAGAGAAAAACGCAGCGTTTTTTATGCCGTTGTTGTAATGTCACGCTAGTGTTAAATGGTGTACGCTGAGTGACGTCGAATTTTATTTGTTCGCAGTTCACGGCGCCGCGGCCTGGCGGGGAGTCGTCGTGCTTACAGGGTCCCGATTGTTTTATGGTGAGTAACAATTTTTGTATAGAGACAACATTGTTAACGGTTATTTTACGCAAAGTGTTTTTTCAACATTATAGAGAACCCATGAAGTGTCGAAAGTAATGATCTCAGTTATCAATTGAAACATGGATAACACATCTAAAGCTTGGAATCGATTTACTTAACTTGCCCGGACAGTCAATGAGTGGAACAAATTTTGCGCGTGTGATTCCAGATATATAACCTAGGAGTCGTGAAAGCAAAAGTAACTAGGCTTTTTATAATCATGTGTGGACTATCTTAGGATGTATCGCTTTACATCAGAGCGCATTGCTTCCAAGCGCTTTTTCATGAGTGTCATGTTTTATATAAATAACAATTGCATAAACAAGTCGAAGTATGCATTAAATGGCAAAATATTTATTATGTAACTTCAAGATAGGTTTGTTCATAGTACACTGTTAGTAAAGTAAGAAGATTGTTAGTTCATTGTTAAATGTTAGATAAACATCAGTACTTACTATTTTAAGGTCTCTATAAATATTTATTAATTGTTATATACTTTAAATAGATTAATATAAAACAATTTTTTTTTTCAAACCCTTTTTATCCCACTGATGGAACATGGTCTTCTCAAAATGAGAGGGTTAAGGCCACAGTCTGCCACGCTCGTCAAGTGTGGGTTAGCTGACATCACAGGCTTTAGATTTTTTTGTGCAGGTTTTTTTCACGATGTTTTCCGTCATTGTGATATTTCACCTGTTAGTGATATTTCAGTTTAAAACATACATATTATGAAGAGGTGCATGGCAGTATTTGAACCCGATCTCCTGAAATGATGAGCTAAATTTCAAAATATTAGGCTATCACTGTTAAAAAAACATGAAATCCCGACGAAGCGTATCACGTTTTTGTGATACGCCAATGGATATAAAATTGATATGCGTCTCCGACGCTTTCGATTTCGATTTCCGGTGGATCAGATTCAAATAAATAGAATTTAATTTAATTTTTACCTTTCTGTATCTTCCTTAATGTGCTCTACAGTATTACTTGGATTAGCGGCAGTCAATTTTACCCACTTTGCACATAAGCCTACTGTAGCAATACAACTATAAAGTTTATATCAATAAAAAAAAGATAAAAAGCCATGATTGAACATGAGGTTGAAAAACTTTAACTTATATTCATAGTTACTTGTAATTCATCAATCACAATCAATAATTGATACTTTTTATTACAATTAAGAGTATCAATTATTGATTGTGATAATTATATTGTGATATTATAAATAAACTGAATATACATACATATACATCCATATATTGATATGCCTCCAACACTATGTTTTAAATTTTCTATTTCATTGCACTTTCGAGTCGTTTGTGGAGCTTCGTGTCGCGTTTAATTCAAAGGTCATTTTTCATACTGAGACAGATATATGCAGGTATGAAGTGCAACGTTAGTGCTGGGAGTTGGCGGCAATGACAATATTCCTATATATTTCCTCGACAATATTCAACAAATAATGTACAAAGTATACTCGTAGCCTTCGGGGATTACAGGCGTGAAGTTACGTAATACTCGTAGTTCGTCCTAATACGAAGTCCCATTGTCCCGGGTTTGAATCTACAAGAACCATTAGCCAATCCAAGGCTATCTTGTGGTCAATAAATTTCGAATAAGTAAATACGTAATAAATTTCAAATATCCAAAATACTCACATTATAGGACAGAGTAACAATACATAAATCAAGTGATTTTGCAATACCTGAGAAACGTGAACTATCTAATGTATGTAAACGTGAACTATGTATGTAAACGTAATTTTAGGAAATGTATGTTCCATATAATTAAATTTTAGTACCTCAGATAGGCTACTAAACTACGATTACAAGAGCGAATGGGTTCCGTCGCTCATAAAATCCACATTCACTGTTTAAATTTTAATTTGAAAATGCCGTAAGTGCGGCTCAGATGTTGCATTGAGCGTTATTCCAGGTATTTATTAATTTTACTACCCTTTAACTATTTCAAGGCTCTTCCTTAATTATTGTGTATAACTTACGTGTTAATATGTTCAACAGCTTTGCAACTTTAGGTTTAAGTACAATGTAAAGCTATCAAAGCTAACAGCGAAGCTGCGGGTTTATAGGTTTGCAAAACAAACTAAACTTAGCGGGGATGTGTGAAATCCCTAAAGAACTAATGAAATAAGACGCTAAAACCAATAAAATGTATGCTTCAAACGGCCCGCGGAATCCGGGCGACAGAGCGTTTTGTCAATACCCGCAATTAATAACCGTGGTTCGTTGGTTCTTATAATTATTAAAGCTCACTGAAGCGAGAGTGGGCGTCAAGTTAACGTCAACTCCAACTAATGAGTGTTCCCAATGACAAATGCTGCATTTGAGACGGTCATCTTAAGAAAATTTGGCTAGATGTGGCAATTTATTGTTGCTAATTGGATCGTTGCGTCGATATTTCATGTCTTGTGTATTTTTAGTCGGTTAATAGTACAATTATTTTTATAATTGATATCTCACAACGTGAAATATACATTGTAGAGAGGGTTTCTGGTGTGGTTAAAAATACTTCCTAGCAATTCAATTGAAAAATTTACGTTGCTGGACGCCATGTACAGCAATAAACGTTTTTGTAATTAAACCCGAAGTTTTGATGTCCAATGTAGTATTTCATTTCATTTAGGTCATGCAACGAGCGTGACCCAAATTCCGAAGTGACGATGATCCATTATATCTACACGCGAGTCGCCATCAGATATTGTGGAATAATTAGACGAACGCTCTCTTTGAAAGTGTTCCTTGTTTCTCAGATGATCATCAGAGATATAAATTTGATGTCAGCATATAACTCATTTGTAGTAATGGAGCGTTATGCCATAAATCATAACGCTCCCAAAACGTGTTTATATTTGTTGCTCGTTTTAACGATCGTGTATTTAACCAGCCGGAACGGAGATGACAAATAACAATTAAGTCAACGTTTATTGTTGCAGTGCTGGGAGAATTGTGAGCTCCTTCAGTCCAACTACCAGGTGTGGGGAGCGGTTTGCGATGAAAACGATATTTGCGTAAGCATATTTTTTTTTAAACAATCAATTAATATATTACTGTCTTTAAAATGAGGTCAACAACTAAGTATGACATTTCTTTACAGTTTCCTGGGTGCAAAATTGCATGTGAATTCCACTTGGAGGCGGCTCGAGCATCTCAAACTCAACCGGTAATCCATACTAAAGGTGAAGGCGTTATGCGTGTGAGTGGCGCACTTGCCCGTTGGCCACCTCCAGCTCCTCGCCCTGCTTCCCGTCCAGCGCCATTAGTTTACGTCGTCATGCGTCGCGCAGCAGACGGTCCTTGGCGACAAATAATACAAACCCAAGCATTAGCCACTCGAGTTCCTTCTAACAACGAAGGAGCACTGCTCAGAGTTCTGGTTGTCGACCCGCAAGGTCTCGTTACAATCTACAGTCCCGACGAAACTTGGGTAGCCCATGACACCAACACTTCAAGTCATGACGAACACAAATGGACGTTGAAAGAAGTATCTCTCATACATCAAAAGGTTCTTGTCATAGGAGAAATCGCTTGGGAACCGAGAATAACGCGCGGCGTGTACCTTGTAACGTGGGAAGTTGATGGAGGAGGCTTAAAGGGAAATCTATTCACAGATTCAACGCGCGTCACCTTGTCTCTGTGGCCGGACACAATTTATCATATTCAAGTGGAGCTAGTGTCTCGTACTCCGGGTGTAGATAACGAGAAGTCTGAGACAATGACAATCGACACGAGTCACGCGCAACGGGTGTCCACGGAAAGTGTACAAGACGTTGAAGTTAGAGAAGGTGACCGCCTTATGTCGGTCTTAGTGAGCTCGATGAGAGGTGAGCGCGTACCAGAGCGAGCTCCTGATTCGGAGCTATTGTTAGGTTGTTTGTCAGCTATAGTCGCTTTCGCTCTTGCTGTACTGGCTGCAATCGTCTGGAGGCGGAGGAGGAGAGGTACATTTCCCGGCACCAACGTTTATGTAGGCTCATCGTCGGTTCTTAAACGAAAGTTAGTGGAGGATTTCACACCCGCTACTCACTGCTTCCAACCGGTGCTTGCTCCGCAAACTCCTACCAACGACACCGCGTCACGGGATGTAGTCGTGTGACGTCACAGCCTTGATATGCTGTCGTTAAAAGACCGCGACCTGAGTTCCTAAAGTATTGGACGAGATATCCGCTGCAAAAACGATCTTTTCGTCAATGATGTGAATTAATGGATTATTTAATGTGATACAATTTAAATGTTAGCAAATGTTATGACAATGGAAGCAGTTTGAGTGAAAACGTTTTAGTTTTTTTTTCTCATGTTTTTGTGATTTATGTTACTTTATGGACACGAACTCTATAAAAGACACTTCATATGCAGATATATTAAATTTAACAAGTATATTACTATTTTTTTTTGTGTACGTAGGTTTAGGTAAATTGTAAATTGAAATTTGTACTTATAAATGTATTTATGAAGAAACAGTAAGGTTAACACCAGAAAACTAGTTGTACATACGTTAGGAACAAATCAATAAACCGTAATTTTATGAAATTCAATTGGCATGTATATGTATATACAATATATTAGGCGTGTTACGAAATATTATTGCAAATTAAATGATGCTTTTTCATATTTGAAATGTAAAATGAGAACGTAGAACATACAGCTCTGAGTGTCGTAATTTTATTTATTAACCTTTTTAGTCTCATTATTTTTTATAAATAACAACGCGAATCATTTCATACATTTTCTCTGTAATATAATTAATTACCTTACTGCTTTTACAACAGAACTTATAATTTATAACCTTATTGGTGAATACAAAACTGTTTTTTCTAACTAGTCCTTGTCATCGTTTAGTTTTAATAGTTATTAGATATATTTTACTCTTATTCTTAATAATTATAGAATACTTTATAATTACGTCTTCAGCAATAAAATACGTGTACGTACTTGTAAATATTTGAAGCATTTAATGTAAAAATATGAAAGAGGTAATTATATTTTTCTTGATGCGTCTAAGGGAATATTTTTAACATAACGAATGGACGTAATAATGTGTTTTTCGATTTCATACGAATTTTAAAATCTTTCCGTTTCAAAAATATATAAATGTATAGTATTAAACCGTGAGACTCTCTCTTATTAAATCTCATTTTTAATTGTCATTAACATAATGTAATGATAATTCTTTAAAGTTCATGTTAGCTTTCAACATTGTACTTAAATATGTTAAGTTCGTTTTGTAGTGCAAAATATAAAAAGGCCAAAATTATGTTGTCTATCCACATATATATATTTTGGTTTTTTTGATGACCAAATCCAATGTAGATTAAGTTAGATGCTTAGTTAAAACTTATTTATTGTTTGTGATTAATTTCGTACCTTCCCTTGTAATGTAAATATATAAAGCTATAATTGAAGCTGAACCTTAACAAGTATGAATAAATATATCTGCCAAATTAAAGCGTGCGTTCTTTTTAACCGACTTGGATGTTCCATTGTTAATATCGACTGTGGTACATTCCTCAACAAGGTCGTTATCTTCATTGCATACCATAGCGTTCCTCGCAAAGGAAAAAGGCGAAGTATTCCTGCCGTTCAGCTCGGCTTGTGACAATGATACCTATCAGATGAATTCTGACACCTCGAAAGAAACCGAACTTTTAAAGACTTATTGGAGTTCGTTCTTGGCGCTGAGCAAATAATGTTGGTACGTGATTTCCCATTTCAACGCTATTCGAGTGTGCCAGTATTTCCAGTTTCAAGAAATTCGTGAAAGGTAGATTATATGGGGATTTTATTTTTAAACTTTGGTAACCTTACACTATTTATAACACATATTCAGAAATGTAGAATAGCGATACTATTTGAAACATAGATCCGTGTGAAAAACGGTATTTAAAATGAAAGATAAAAATAGAGATAGATAGGATAGAGATATTTAGCACTCACTGCTCTCTGCCTACCCCGTGAGGGACCCGGCGTATGTATGTATGTATGTAAAGATAAAAATACTTTCCAACTATTCTACATATTTTTAAGACACTATACTCAGATACTGTGCTAAATTTGAAACTACGTTTACTATATAACTGAGTAACTCTTTTTAAAAACTATTTCAATGTTACCTACTTGAAGATACACAAGACTAGTTTTCAATTAAATCAATAATTTGAAGAAAATGTTTTAAACAAATACTGAATTGGGAGCCTCTGCAGGGCCCCTGCTATGAGTCAGAGCCGTCATTTGTTCGAAGCGGATAAAACGGTACCATTGTGAAGGGATTAATGTCGACGAATTCGTTGTCAACAAACGCCTGATCAAACAAAAAGATTTCTACGTCACGTGACCCTACGGAACCCTTTATTTCAATTATCGCTGCTTGCTCAACTATACGAGCTTAAATGATTAAAGAAAAAAAAATGGAAAAATATTAAAAAAGAACGCTTTGCTCTTACTTAAAAAAAAAACAAACGGCAACGACAAACAAAAACATTATTCAGTAATCGGTCAACAACGTTTAAAAATCAACATTTCAAGCTTCGCCGTAAATTAAATTTTATTGCATGGTATGTGAATTGTATGAAAGAATTTCAACCCAATATAAATATAACCGGTGAGGAATGTTTCTCACATTAGAATTGTTAAATGAAATTTATCGTTTGTGGTTATGTGAATATGTGGTTTCTGTTGATGTTTTGGTTAACTATTTTACCTGAGATAACCGCTACTGTAATTATTATTCCTTCCAAATCGAATATAAAAACGGCGGCACCACAAAGAAGATAAAACGAAAGTAAATTCATTCTTATCTTTTGAAAAGCAATTACAAAGTTTAGGTTTCATTAAATTGAGAAATCCATTAGCTAATCGTCGTGTTGAGAGCCACCGACGACGTGACGATTATAAGAAGGTAAGGCGCAGTACGCACTGGACGGCCTTTACCGCTATGTATGTACGACACCTATATACCTCACAGATATAAGCGAGTCTCACAAAATCCACAAAACTATTTCATACAAATAAATTCGAATCAACATATCGGAGTTCATTAACTGGTTTTAACACATTATTGAGATGATGGAACTAAGGAGAGTTAGATAGGAGGTATCGCATCCAGATGGCAAATGCCTAGTGTACAACACGCCTTAGCAGTATGCAAATGCGAAGGAGACTCGATTTAAATTATGAGCAAACGGAAGATAATGTAACTTTAATGGTCAATGTACAAAATACCTATAATGTATTTGAGTTCTTACCTTGTAAGGAATATTTTTATTGAATATTTTTAAAGTTTCTTTAGTGTTCTATATTATTATACATAAATCCGCTTGACTCACGTTTGTTTTGCAAGATGACCCGAGTAGTTAAGGACCTATACGAGGTCCTTCTTCATGAGCTCCCGCCGATTCCAGCGGGGTCATAGCGAACACTCCTTGAAAAAGGACCTCGTATAGGTTCAAAACAATTCAGGCCATCTCAAAAAACACATGATTGTAGCCCGTTTTTATATTACATAACAAAATATTTTAAGAGTTGTCCTTTCAAACTTCTAATACATTTTGACTGTCTACGTCAAGTAGTTGTAAGTGCTTGTGCTGATTGAGATGTCCAAGATTCGATCCCCGGGTCGGCTACTATGGGCCTTGAAATTTTTTGCCTATTCCATTGTAAAACACATTACAGAAGATTCGTGGGAGCGTACAACACATCTCTGCGGGTACGCAGCAGTACCTCTGAACAAATACAGGAGTGATATTATCTTACTTTGTTTCTTTCTTTAAGCTATCTTTATCATACATTCTCTAATGAAACGTATTATTGGATATAAATCATCGAACTGTGTATATTATTTCGCAAGCAAATCTCAATTTATTTGTGTAATGTACCTACACACCATTCACATAGTCGTAATTATAATAATAACATAGCTTTATATAAATCCTTCACACTATGATTAACTACCAATCACGGCGTAAATATACATTTATTTTTGCAATTCAACTATTTTAACCGATGGTTAAACAAAAAAAAACAGCAAAAAAAAATAGAAATTGCAGCAATATTTTCGTATAATTTCCAAATACAAAAAAAAAAAACACGTAACTATTATGTTAAAAAATAGTACGCTCTTAAGACTTAGAGCCGAATATTCATTAGACAATGAACTGAATCCTCGATGATACTTTTTAAAAAAAGGCACTTTAGATAATGTTCCTTGGCATGAGCTACCACATTTCTCATTAATTTTCATTAGTAGAATTTACGATCGTTTGAAAATATATGATTATGGTAGTCGTACCACTTAGCTGTTTGGATACATATTTTGTACTTGGCCCGCGGTGGTAGTATAAAGCATAGGTCCATAAATAACGAGCAAAATAGAAGGTGAATACTCCTACAAGTATTCTTTTGGGATCGGCCAGAGCATTCTTTTAAGATTTATTGCCGAACTTGTGCACATTACTTATTCCTTGTGCCTTCGCATCCGATATTCCCTTTAATTTGGACATTCGGATCTTAATTCTTTTTTATTTTAATATTACGCTAACGTAATAAAATAACGTTAGCGTACTATTAAGAAATGGTAAGACTGTCTCGTTGGTCGTGTTGATTGCAAGTGCGACTGCCGATCGGGAGGTCCCGGGTTTGATTCCCGGGTCGAACACTACAAAAGAGTTTTTCTAATTTAGAAATTTTCTAGAAAATCTAAATTAAAATTAAAATTCTAGTAGATGCTCGGAGTCTGGATAAGTGCCCGATGCATGGCAATAGGCTCACCTATTTCATAGTGGGACTTAAACGTAACCGGTGAAACGTGAGAATGTTCTGCATTCCTCTGCTTACCTCTTCGGGGATTACACGCGTGAAGTTGCGTAGTTGCATATGTATGTATACGCAGTATCTACATATACCAAATTTTTTGGAACGAAGTTCTTTATTTTTATACAATTTTTGTATCTGTTCGTTTCGGCTAATCACTGGAACGGTTAGACCGATTTTGACGGGACTTCCACTGGCAGACAGTTAAAGTAATAAGGAGTAACGAAGACTACTTTCACTTTAAACTTCCACGCGCAGTACAGCTAGTACTGCAATATAAATACCCACCGGTAATAGTGAATGCTATAGTTGCCGTAACAGACGTCAGATTTTATGTCGACGGTCCCTACGTACAAAACGACATGTCAAAAATCGAAGTTTACAGAAGAGCGTAATTTATATTCAAAACCTTACTTATTCTCTTATACGACTTGAATATTAAGTTAAATAATATTATGTATTTGATTTAATACACAAGTCGTATAAGAGAATAAGTAAGGTTTTGAATATAAATAACGCTCTTCTGTAAACCTCAATTTTTGACATGTCGTTTTGTACGTAGGGACCGTCGATATGTAATATTAGCTGAAGCTGATCTACTTTCGTCCGTGTACGTAGCTAAGGGATGTATGAAATAAAAACAAGGCACGTTCACATTGCGTATATTACTCACGGGAGCGTCGTGCACCCAGTGAAACGACACCATTAATATGTTACAAATATATTCATATTTAAAAATATTTTACGTTTTTTATAATATTATAACATTTAATTTGTTTTTATCACAAAGTCATACATTGAAATATTTAACAGATAATCAATTTGACATTTAAAGGTAGCGCAACACAAAATGTTACAAGCTTGTAGCTATACTGCAGTGTAGTCTATGATATTTTATGAAAATTTATATTAATTGTTCCATATAATACAATTAATTTTGAAAAGTTTTAATTATGTACGGAACGGAAGTTAATAATGTATATAGAACATCTATGTACATACTATAATACTTGAGAACAAATCGTTCATACAATTTCAGGAACATCGGAGTTTAATATAAAAACTAAGTTTTTATAAAAACTTTACAAAGGTGATAAATACAAATAAATATTTTAACACAGGATTAGGCTTAGAGTAGACGCGTTTAAATTCGACAATACAATAGCTACAATAATTTTAATAAGATTAAACGTAAATAGACACGACGAGGAGTGTAGTCTCCCACATTTCACCTGTTCAGTTATTTATTTTTAGTTCATTTTTTGTTAAGCACATTTGTAATTTTGAAAATTTACAACATTGCAAATTCGATCGATATTAATCTCACGACAAGATTAATATCATAACAGAACTTAATGTAACCATGAGCCAGTCGATTTAAAAAAAAATGTAATGTGTCAATGAAAGTACTTGTTAAATTTAATGGTCAGTGTTTAAATAAAAAAGCAATATTATAAAGATAGTGTTTAAATTAAAAAGCAATATTATAAAGATAGAAGCTTGTATTACTAAATATCACTGGTATCCACAGGAAATCAGTCTGCAAACGAGCAGGACAGCTGATAAAGGGTGGACAGCTTCATCTTACAAATTATTTTTTTTTATAAATTTTGACATTACCTTAAACATCGGCTATATTTATTGTATATATTTATACAAGTTTTACACATGGATTTAATACTTGTATGTTAGTGTCTCAATTGACTTTTACACCATTGGAAAGTAATCAAGCATTAGTCAAGACCCACGGCATACAATTTGTATATGCAAATGAAATATAAGTATGTATATAAAATATAAATAAATTTTATATTTTTATTGCTTTATATAGATATTTACAAATTACATAAATTACATATTACATAATTACCCACAAATATAGAATGAAAGTCCGCAACATATTATAATTTGATCATGATTGATGTATTTTTCATTAATTAACATATTTTTGAATTATTGAAATGTAACGATTAAAAAATTATCAGATAACTATAATAGCAACAATCTACAATTTTATAATTACGAACAACAAAAATCAATCTTTCATCGGCGTTCCTTCGTTAAATTTAAATATCTATTATAAACTTTCAGTCGCGTCAGTACACTATTCGGTACGTATAACACCTTACCATTTGTCAGGGGAAAAACTACATGTTTTTTAATAAAAGTAGCAACATTATTTAAAGACGTTCAGGATGAATGATTAGTGAGAGGGCCGGTCTATTTGACTACAGCATATCCTATCCGCAGTGCCAGCAGCAGGGCGAGCGCGGCGCCCGCGCACCGCCGTCAGCAGCGCGCGAGGCGCACGCGCGGCACGGCCACAAGCGGCAGGCCGCGCGTGAAGCCGCCGATGTCCGTCACGACCCGCGTGTCCGTGTCCGCGTCCGCGTCGGCCGCGCAGTACGTCAGCGAGTAGTCGCTGAGCGGCGCGTCCGCCGTGTCGTTGTCCTCCTTGCCCTGCTTGTAGCCCATCACCTGCGCGGTTTGCTTGTTTAGTCTCCTCACTCGGTCTGCGCACATGTAGCAAACGCACGGCTTAGATGCATTTCTTACCTGAATGGAAAGTTTCCTGAACTGTGACTTGTTCCCGGAGGGGAAGTGGTCTTCGACCCACGTTCTTAGATCGGATAATTTTATTTGTTCTATCGCTTCAGCCTGAAACAGATTACGTAAACATTTTTAAAATCAATTATTTATTAGAAGCAGCCAAAAAATTTGCAGAACCATAAATATGTAATATTTTGTAATAGATTTCGAGTAATTTATAATTGTAATAGTGAATTAATTTCATGAACAAATAAAAACCAAAATGAACCCTCATTGAAAAAATGTGAGCATCCATCTGATCCGCTTTCGCGAAGCGCTATGACATGGGGTTTTTCAAGTGAAACACAGAGAGTTTTCCCTCAAAACCGGCAATGCATTATCCACTCCTCGGGTATTGCAAATGTTCATAGGCGACTGTAATTATTTACTATCAGATGGCTCGTTTTCCCGTTTCCAGGCTGAATATACAGATTTAAAAAGCCCGTTCAGAAATATTGTAAAGTTTTTACCTCCATAAATAACCTTTGGAATATATATTCTCTGCTGACAATTTCTCTCCAATTCCTCTCCATCTGAAATATCAATGATATACTGTTTATAGAGAAGTAGCACACATCGAAACAAAGTGCACTTCTTTGTTTCGTGCACATCATTAACCACTCATTTGCATGATTCCGTTGTGAACCTTACGTCTGGACAAACGTGCACTGACCGACAATTGCTTGACAACAGAGCGACGCGGTATACTCAAGACGCTGCCAAGTTATAATACATCGCCAGCCGCACAAGCCGAACTGCGTACGTGTGTGTGTGTGTGCGTGCGCGTATGTGCGTGCGAGTGTGTGAGCGCGCCTGTGTGTGCACGTGAGTGTGCGCGCGTGTGTGTGCGTGCGGGTGTGTTTGCGCACGCGTACCTCCTCCTTGAGCTCGTAGTCGGCGGTGTGCTTGAGCTGCACGAGCGCGGCGCGCGCGGCAGCTAGCGCGCGCGGCCGCAGACGGCGCACGTCGCGCGCGAACCGCGCCAGAAATGCCTCCACGCGCCGCTCCACGTGCTGAACGCTGCGCGGCCGCACGGATATATTTGTAATTACCAGTGGCGACGCATCTTTTTTTTCATTTAGCTAGCTTTAACTATCGCATTTGGCAATGGTCAAACCTTTACACTCTCGCCTTATAATAAGCGATGGTATATTTGCCTAGTAAATGAAGATTGATATTTATGTGAAAAACCCTTGGTTATGTTTGACTCAGGATATTTATCTGTCCCGCTAACACAAATTTACAGCACCAAATAGATAGCAGCAAAAACCCACTTAACACTATGCTTTAACAAATACTGCAATGAATTTAGCTTCGTTTGTAATCTAAGGTTACACCATTAATTGTATTATTCATTGTGGCTAAACAAACGAACAGAACTAATTAACATCTTTGTTGATTCATATGTACCTACCTCAAAAATCCAATAAAACAGATTTAATATTATAATGAATGATAACTGTCTTAGTGATTCTAAGACGTGCAGTAAACTGCTGGCCCGCGACGCTGGGGCGCACCTGAACTTGTCCTCCTGCGAGTTGACGGTGACCGAGAACCCCAGCACGCCGAAGGTGTTGCGCATCATGCTGAACACGCTGTAGCCGAGCTGCTCCTTCGTGCGCAGGAAGTCGAACACCGGCTCCTCCATCAGCATCTAGCCAATACAAAAGTGGATTCAATTATTTTTCTTTTATGTGTTAACAACATATACGTAACCATTAAAGACAGGTTAGGTAGGCAGAGGAGTATACTACATTCCATACACACAAATAATTGATAGGTTGAATAAATGTCTTTGACTTAAGGGTGATTATATTAAAAAGGAAAAATAGATTTGTTTTAATTTATTTGCATCCCCTCCATTTTACGAATTTTGGAACTCTCCTCGTAGATACCGTAGGAATGACAGCTGAAAAGTTTTGTCAGTGAAATAAAGCAATACCACCAGTATTGCTTTATACTGAATTGCTTCAATACAATTCGTTTCAATCGGTGCTTATACAATGTAGTTATACGACAAAGTCATCATCATATTATCATCATCAATTTGAATATATAGTCACTCAAGGGAGCCGCACGTTACATCTGACGCATAGACACAAAGAGGCTCACCATGAGCACCTCGAGCGTGGCGGAGTGCCGCGGCTCGTGCGCGCCGCCCTGGTAGTAGTTGGTGACGATGCTGTTGGGCGAGCGCGTGTTGAACGAGCGCACGCGCAGCGCGGCCGCGCCCGCCGGCAGCCGCCGCACGCGCAGCTGCGGGCACGCTGCCGCTACACGTCCACGCACCGCGGGGGCGCAGGGGGCGGGGTGAGGGACGCCCCGCCCCCTGCGCTACCGCCCTCTTGGTTCGGCTTTACATTTGTGCTGGTGCAATACCTTCAAGTATATCTGAATATTTTAGCAAAACTTATTATTATTATTTAGTTTAATTCATCACTTTAGTAAGATGGGAACAAATTATTACGCATAAAACAGAAAATGTTTTTAAAAGTTTTATAAGAAATTAAATCAACCTTTTGAATTGAAGTTATTACATATATGAAAAATATTTAAAAGCTGCAAGATCCAACTTACATCTGGTATTTCAGATTCAAGGAGGCCCTCCCATTTGATGGTTTTTTGGACGTTTTCTGATATCCTGATGGCTTCGTGCCACGCCAAGTTGCCTTGCACTAGCACCTGTATAAGCAAAATATATTATATCGAATATAAAAAAATGAATATTAAAACGCCGACCAATACAAAAAGACATAAGTAGAGAAAAACTTAATAGAAATTTTATAAGCTATTAATGGTCCTAAATGAAAATATTTCATTAAAGTTTTGTTTGATATTTCTGTTAGGACTTCAAGTGGTACAACTCAAATATTAGTAACATTTGAGTTCGTCAGTGTTAAGAGACAATAATCTTTCCCGTACATCGAAATGTCCACCGACCTGCAAGTAAAGTTTATCGAGCAACGTTTCACCGAATTGCTGCAACTCGGCCAGAGTTATGTTCTGTATTTCTTTAGCTTTGTCGCGCGGCGAAACGTATGGCTGCAGAAGAAATTGCATGCGGATATCCCTGGAGAAAAAAACAATCATTAATATGCAATCGCTCAACTCACGCCAAGGTAAGTTTCATCATTAACAATCAATTTTATGGAGAGTCTAAAATAGAGCGACACGCCGCGTGGCGGGCCGCGGCACGTACTTGGCCAGCTTGTGCGGCTTGATGAGCACGTTGTGGTAGGCGCGCGCGCGCACGTCGCGCACGGCCTCGAACAGCGCCGCCGTCACGCGCGCCGCCGCGCCGCGCATGCCGCGCGCCACCAGCGCCACCACCAGCTGCCACACGCGCACTCTCTCATCATCTTTAAAGCTATTCAAACAGTACTATTGTGTGACCGATAT
>DWEJ01000223.1:0-19207 GCA_018245835.1 Mysoria sejanus stolli | reverse complement strand
TGCAACCAACACGACCAACGAGGCAGTCAGGTGTTTAGTTCAGCGTGACAAATTGGCTTCAAACCTGCACGTTCTAAGGGGACACTTGCGTCCAATATAACTATATATAAAAATACTAATGATGAAGATATTATTGCGGAGTGCTCTGACAACATTGCAGACATTGCACGGTGTCTTCTTGACACATGGTATTCAGCATTCAGCGTCCGCTGTTATCATCAGCGAATCTCTTGATACGCGGTAAAGTCTAGTCAAATATTTAACGCACGGGTTAGTAACCCGTACCACTGCTACTCAGCAGTGTAGCATGATCAGCGTATACTCCGTACCCAGCCCACTTGTTAGAGTACCACTTGCCCAACGATGGGGCGTTAAGAATTGCAGTTGTGTTAGTGAGAATGAAATATTAAAAGAATTAACTTTTAGTATTCAATAAAGTAACCTGTTGAACTCTTAATACGTATTCTTAAATTACAACTTGTGATCTTCAATCATACCGTCACGTCGGATACCTTACAGGTTAGGCAGAAGGCACCGAGTAACAAATACTTTAACAGACCCGGCGCACATCTTCTACATTCAACACTAAATGCTAAACCACAGCTAAATTAACTGTTTGTAAATAAACCGTTTGTAATCGGATACTTGAGAGTATCGATAAAATCGCATCGCCGCGCCGGCTGCCGCCCAGCCGCGCGGAATCGAATGGAAATCGATACTTTTCAAAATCGATTACCTGGCTGTTTAACGATGTTTTTATAAACAATATTCTGACACCCACCTATTGAGTTTAAAATCAAATTCCGCGTTAGTTTCGTGCTTTTTATAATTCTTCTATCATCTCGCGTGTATTTTTTCACAATCAATTAATTTTAAAATTAAACATTATGCTATACACATACCTAGTTCGGTCTGTGAGAATAAAAAGGTTTGGCATTCTACGCTCTCAGCGTGGCGATGTTATATGTAGTATAAACAAAATATATAGAATTTATATGTACCCATTCTAACGTCAACATTAATTACTTATTTGTGTTAATTTATACTAAATAATGGAACAAACATTTGTGTATGATTATCTTCTTCGAGGTTCATTGTTTTATATATATACGGCATATATATGACGATGTATGCCGTATAACAGGTTAGGTACATCTAGATCGGCAGACAATACCTCACTTAATCTATCATTGTATTCATTGTATTGTATCAGATTGATCAGCCAGACAATCGGTTAATTGTCTATATGTATGTATACTTATATGTATGTCTATCTGTACTGCCAACTGTACTTAGAATTTTCAACGGCAATATCATAACCGACTTAACGAAACTATCAAATGTTAACCGCAGATATGTTATTAATCTTTATTCTATTTATGTTATAATTTCAATGTTACAACAACAAAATAATCCACAGATAATAAATCGAATGACAGGCGCACAGATATATGAATGTACGAAATTAACCCTCAAGCCGCTGATGAGCGAGCAATGGACATATGGTCGGCTTGATACCATCGACCGTAAACTTTACGGCACTGCACGTACAACCCCTTGCATGCTAATCGCAAGGGTTGATTTGTAATCGACCATCATAAAAAAAATATCTCATGAAACTGTTTATACGGTAATTAATTAATTTTGGGGAACGTGTCATTCCGTGTAGATGAAAAGAATAGTTTTTTTTTATTATTTATATTTTAATTAAAAAACCCTTTTTTAACTGAAGTCGTTAAGTTAATGTAAAGCAAATTTCCTTTACCTTTCTGAACCATTTGGTTACTGTAACAACTATAATCATACGCTACGCCCATCACAGTATATGCAAAGAACAACGCTAAATGCTTTCTTTACAGACCTGACATATTTCCTGTACATTGACCATTCCTCCACGCCGCTACTATTAAACTGTCACTGCCTGTTCTGCATCGCTCATGGCTTGCCATGCCATTGATTCCCGTATAATTACTGCATTCAGATTTTAAAAAGTCAATTCAAATAAACCATGAGATTATTTGAATTGACTTTACTTGATTGCCACTTAAGGCACTGTAATTATAAGACAGAATAGGCACTTTCTAGGCGAGCGTGCTTCATACTAGGCTCCGTCGTCCATCAGGTGCCGTAGTCAAGCGCGCGCTTCGTGCTAAATAAAAAAAGCACTAGGTAATGATATTTTGAAGTTAATCAATTCGTTCAGTAATTCATTCAGTTCATTCATTTATATTATATTTCTTCTAAACAGTTCAATGACTGGAACCGGGTGTCCTCTCTGAATGAGAATAGTTAAAGGGCCAGTCCGTAACGCTGGTCAAGTTCGAGTTGGCGGATTCATATTATTACATCAGATCAAACACTTTTTCATTATATTAGATCTTATTTTTTTCATTTCATTATACTTATCTTAGAATTAGTTAGGGTCCAATAAACTCTTATCATTGACCCATCACGCGCTTTGAAAGGGTTGAATTTGAATTTTTAATCTTTACGACTCGGTATGGACGTGTTAAAAATTCCTTAATTAATTTGAAAAAAGGGTAATGTAACGGGTTTCTTAACAACAAAATCTTCGCGTATTCAGTTAACGCTGGCTGATGGTTAGTTAGGAATGTCTGAAAATGGTGTGCTTGTATGTGGAGATAAATAAAAGATGATGAACCAGGTCTGGAGGGTTAAGGATATTTGGGACTCCATGCTCTCTGCCTACCCCGTAAATAACCCTGTAATGTAAATATTTAGATCTTTCTTACATTCCTCCACATAAACTATAGCTGTACTGAATCTCACTGTCCTCTCTGCGCGCTGTGTTCTTATAAAGGGACTCAAAGGTTCCTATTCCCGTATACATCCTCTCAATTAACCTCGACCTTATTCTCTAGATTAACAGACCTTAGCAGGTTTAATCGTTAGCCTTCAGTAGCTTCATTATAAATCCATAACAAATACCAATATTAAAATACTTCGTGTTACTTTGTAACATATAATTTAACAGAACGCCTATGATACCTGAAGAGGTAAACAGACAAGTGTAGTACACTTCCACGTCTTACCATATTTATTTATGTCCCATCGTGATAATGGGTGGTGAGCCTATTGCTATACATCGGGCACAAATACAGAAATTGAAGTAATTGAAATATTCACTAAGCTCATGGTATTTAAATTTCTGTATAATATTATTTCAGTTACGCCATGTGTGTGAAAGATATGGAAGAATATCTTTCTAGTGCGGCTGTCAAGCATCAATTACAAATCTATCTTGAAGGACAGGTTATAAGAGGTGGTTCATATTATGTAAGCATTCCGTTCCTTGAGCGGAAAAACAAGATAAACAATAGACATCAGTTCTCCAACCGGAAGTCAATGGCACCCCCCACCCTCCTACTGCTCCACCCTCCAACTCCTCCCAAGTCTAGAATCCGGTGTTTCTTTTCTGGCGTTCCTCGATTGGCGACATCGTACGCTCCAATGGAGGTTAGCGGACGAATGGTTAAAGAACGTTGACAAATGTTAGAAATGCTCGATATTCAAATTTCACTTAAGGGACCATTTCACTAGCTGCCGTTTTGCTGGTTTACCTAAAGATTTACTGGTTTGCCAACAGTTGGTCTTTTACTCTGTTTTACCTGAGTTGGTCCCTTGCGCTGGATTATCTACATATTTACCTAGCAGTGATCAACACAAGCACTGAACATACAGGCGTCGCCTAATACCTTACTACAAGCCCCTTGTTAGGTACTGTACTAATCTCATAATTAATTAATACACGCACACACACTTTAGTAAATTAATGACCGAAGTATTTTAAGCACTATTTAAGCGAAATTAGCTGTTAGCGCGCGGCGTTACACGCTTTTCACTTTGTTTCGGTAATAAGTAATGTATGAGGGATTTGTCGTTTTAATTCGGCTTGTGTTTTCTGCTTGCCACCGAAAGAATCTGGCGTGATGGTATAAAATCATTGGCTGTAACGATAACAGTAACCGAACAGTGCTTTAACTATTCCTTTATTAAATTTACATTTTTAATATAAACGTCATAAAATATAAGTGGAAATGAATGTTTTATGACACATTCTTATAATTATAATATCATCTACCGTAGGACCTAGGTCTTAGATTCAAAAAAACGTCCTATAATAATCATTAACAAGTATTTTTGTTGTTTCATAGCTACTTTAATCCTAATCGTAAATATTATTTGACAAAGACTTAACGCCTAGCTCTTCCACGCCAGGCAGTCAAATGAAATGGAACAAGTATACAAAGTTTCTTAATAAACTTAACAGATTAGGTTTAAATAAGACTATATAGATTCAGATCTTTTAATAAACTGTATAATTTTGTGTTTTGTTTAAATAACGTATACAATAAAAAAACAGAAACTTTCGAGTAATAAAAATATACATTTAGAATGGAGTAAACTAATTTACATGTCGTAACGTTTCGTAGGGTCGTTTATTCGTCATAGATTTGAAGTACCCAGGACAACGGAATTATGACAACTAAAGACCTAAGTCGAATGCACTAGGAAATGCTAATTACTCAGTCTAACATAGTGATTTATATTGTTAATAAAATTTATTCAAAATATACAAGCAGACGTAAATGTTGCACAGTTTTGTGCGATTAGTTTCGTATTATTATAATATCCTAACACCGCGTCTCCTACGGGATAAGCACAGAGAGGACACCGAAATAAAATTATTTAATAAAAGTACAATACTTTAACTGTGACTGCGTTCGCATGGCAAAAAAAATCATGCATTATTTAATCGTTTCTTTCATTTCTTTAATGGTTGTTTTAAAGCGAACGTTTTCTTACAAAGCTGTGAACATTTTTCCCGTGTTAAAGCTATATCTGTAAAGATAGATTTATATGTAAAGATATTTGTCATTTAGTGTTATCTGCCTAACGCTTAAACGACCTAGCGTAATGATATCATAATAATATCAATAAAGGTATATACCTACATAGCACATTTCATTAAATTCGGTAATACAGCCATCTTCGCCAGCCATACAGGTGACAGCCATACTACAACCATACAGGTAATACAGCCATATTCATATTATGAAATAATGTACATTATATATTTACGTTGGAATACAATAAATACATAGATTTATAGAATAAACAATAGGTACACTTATAAACTGCATTTTCAACTATGCATTTTCATTTACTGCTCTGTATATAATAATGATACATATTTAATAATTTAGGAAAAGAAATACATAACAGATACAAATCCTATCTTTTAGTCAAATCCATGTTTAAAAAGACATCCGTCTATTTTGTAATGTTACTTAACTGTTTACTTAAAAATATACATAGATTGCTGTGTTAGTCACTTACCAAGAACCGAACGCTCCGAGTTCACAACGAAAAAAAAACTAATATCATATACGTATATCTATATATGTATCAAAACACAACACTCATAGAAAATAAATGTTTATTTTCAATATATATTTATGTTGAACACAAAACGGATATGCTTTATTAGATATTTACAGCACTATAAATGATGACGGAGGTGATATGACACAGAACAGTTCAGAAGTCCGATGGCGAGAGGTGTGTTATGCGATATCGTCGCGTGCTCGCGCGGGTACCCGTGTCCCACAACTGACAGCAACCCTTAGAATTGGGGCGTCACTTACCAGAGGCGCCACCCCTATCGACTCAACCAACCGTTCACCCCCTATCGTCATCCCTCTCACACAAATACGCCAGGGCCCCGCCGCTGCTGCAACTGGCGAATTCACCCTTACCGCGACGGTACAAGGAGTTCGCGGATCGCAGAATCGAGCGGTGGTCGGGTGGTAATCGATCGTCAAAAGTGAGTTACAGCCTAAAGTCTAACACAATTAAGGGTTGGTACTTATCCCCGAATTGTCGAAACTCGCGCACCGTTAAATGTTTGTGGTGAATACAGTGAGTGGTAAATACTGTAGGGGGTTGGACGGGGGTGAGGTGACGGCGGTGTAACGATGTTAAGTAGAGTCGTAAAATTTCGGATGGTAATGCAACGTTCACACTGGTTGCTATATATACACGTAGATTCTTTTTCGCAAATGTGAACACACCGTTAACATCCGCTTCTAGTGTGTGCGGATTGAAGTGAGTCTCTAGGGACCAGAACAGGCAGTTAGGGTACCTGGAACTTAACGCTTAAGCAGTTTGTAAACAAACCCCTATAGCTCGCATTGAGCACAAACTAACTCTAACTAAGCGACTCTACCTACAAAAATCAAACTAATATCTAAGTTGTTGCTGCCGGAGTTTAATCTCTATTCTTCTATCATATCGTCACGCCAGACTTCTTACGGTTTAGACAGAGGGGACGGAGTGACAAATATTGCGATCCTTACAGACTTAAAATGTGTTTTTTTGCATTCTACTCACCTGTTGTACGCCGAATTCAAATAATTTTGACTGAATAAGATAATTAAGAAACCGTAATATATCTAAAGAATCATCATAATCATTATAATGAACTCTCATATGTTGTAGATCACATCTTGGAATGAAAGTTTTGAACCCCAACTCTACCTGAACAAAATACTATCACGAAAATATAATAAAACACTTTAAAAGATATTTTTGGCACTCCGTATTCTCGGCCTGCCCTGTATAGTATCTGGTATAAGGATATAATAGGAATATAAAGGTTCATTAAAGATTTAAACAATACCTTCGTGGGTTAAACATTATAAGGCATAACTAACCACAGAAATCAGAACTAAAGTTTATGACAATTTTGACCTCTTTAGTCAATCAAAATTAACCCAGTAAATAAGCGGACTATAATAGTACTTTAAATTAAAATTAGCCTGACTTAATGTTTAAGACAAAATTAAATAGTAAATGAAGCTTAAACTTAACTTTGATCGTACCTATTTCGACTTCTAGTAAAATACAACACGCCGTCATAATAGGAATTTAATAATATGATAACGGTAGTAAATTATTATATTTCTTGCATGAGTAAATTTAAATTTAATATTTATATCACTTCGGAAATTAAGAAAGCGATGCTTAGATGGTTTGATCATGTAGAGATAACGAATAACGGTAGACTTACATAACAGTAGGTGGTAACGGTAGGCTTTAAGGCGAATGTATGTGGTAGTCCAAAATGAGATAAATCTAGGCGTCCATATTTGGGTC
Organism: Mysoria sejanus stolli; assembly: GCA_018245835.1. NCBI lineage: Eukaryota > Metazoa > Arthropoda > Insecta > Lepidoptera > Hesperiidae > Mysarbia > Mysarbia sejanus. The sequence goes on along the minus strand of DWEJ01000223.1, from coordinate 12,028 downwards.
AAATCGGGCACATCTTAATAAGAGATCCAGGTCAAAATACCTTGTATATACGAGAAAGTATGACGCCTCTAATGAATGTAGAGATGGCGTAAGAAGTGTGCCAAGAACGTAGCAACTGAAAATACTTAGTCTTAGCTTAACCCAATAGGAAATAAATAGGACAGGGCAAGATGAACATAAATATAAGAGGCCTGGCAGTTAATTGAGACAGGCTAGTTATTATATTTTAATATATATCATAACATTTAACATAATATGTTATTACATTATTTTTGTATTAATAGTTATTTCACACGTTAGGCGGACAGAAATATTTAGGACACGGTGCTCTCTGAAGCCCCAAAAGGGATCTGGTGTCACAGAACGCTTTAATCGTTCCACTGTTGGAAACAACCCTCTTGTTAGGATGAGAAGGGTTAAGGCCACAATCTGCCGCACTGGGTAAGTAATAATAATAAAATATTAATTTTCCGTTTTATTTACACAGATAAAGGTCCGCTCGACCGCTACCGCCGCTGTTTCGATACTCCGCAGCTGTGCAGGTGTCCACACAAAAGACACTCGCGCCAGCGTGCACTTCGCATTTTATCAAATATCACTTCTCTCGTACGCTGCTTAAGCTATCTATTATAAAATATGGTGAGGTAAATGGTTATTATTATTAATTTTATTATTATTACTGTTGAGTAACTTTTCATAGATAACAGATACTGTTATATGTAGTTGTCAGAAGTCTGCGATACTGGTGTATGCGTATGAAGACATTGGTTAATGTGGTAGTGTGTCAGCTCTGCAACTATAGAGATGTCTGGTGCTCGGTGCTCTCTGTCTAACTTATGAAGAACCTGGTGTGATGATATTGTAATAATAATAGTTATAGAGCCAACTCCATATAACTGGTTAGTGTTGAGATAACTTTATCCATTTCCATGTACCTCTACATCTACGTAACTCTACATCTGTGTATCTCTATAATTGTTTGTACTTTATTAGTTGTCTGGTTACTGAAGCACAAGCTCTATCTGGTCCTAGGTGAGATTTTGTACGATTTGTCTCAAGATATAAAATAAATTAAAAACCTTAAATCTATTGTTGCAATAACTGTCTCCTAATAGTCGGGTAGATCTTCAAATGGTGTAGCTAACTCTTAATCATCACAGCTGGCTGCTTCATTTTGGCTGCTTCATTGCTGGCTGCTGAATTTTGTCCTGTTAACAGTTGCCGGACGTTTTTCGTTTAAATGTCCATAATATATAATATAAATGACCACGCAAAGGGCGTTTATTTAAGGGTAGCTACCCTTGTCCGTCTGCGAGATTCTAACTGTCGTAGTATAAAACTAAAACATTCAAGGTCTTGAATAATAGACTCTTTAGATATTTTAGACCATGCCTGTGTTATGATAACAAGATGGGTTATAAACTACATAAAAATATATACTGATATGGATTTTTTTTACATCTTAAAACCTGAAAATATTAATAATATAATAATAAATAATAATAATAGATATTCTATCATACCCTGGGTGCAAAATTCAAACTAACTACCCCCGGCTTGGCATTCAGCTTAACTAACTAGGCTATCGGCCAGTTGCAGCTACTCCTCTTGACTAAACTGTTTTCATTGCTGTTAATATTTAACAATTCACATGTGACCATAGCAACTGTTGCTGCTTTGTCGTAGCAGCGCTACGTTAGACTAAACTAGTTGTTGCTCACACATTTAATGACTGACCTGTTCTTATGCGTGAGATTTACAAGCAAGTCTGATGATTGTCTTTAGCGGAACACTCGGTGGCCAAATAAAAGTACTTTCTTCAACGATATTAACGACGCTTGTAACATTAACGACGTGTTATGTACGTAAGCGGACAAAAATAATATTACAAACACAGCTTTTTAGTTTATTTATTATTATATTTTGAATTTTTATTACTTCGCGTAGGACTCCAGCTGGTGTAATGACGACCTACGTCAGTGGCTGGCAGCAGTTGGACGCAAAGAGCTGAAGATCGAGCTCAGTGGTGTGCTACTGGAGAGGCCTATGTCCAGCAAGTGGACTACAATAGGCTGATGATGATGATAATGACGTATTAGATAAGAATTATTACGAAGGAGCTAGAGAGCTTATTATGCACTCTGTATCATGCTCAATGGGGCAATAAAATATAATGATAAATTAAGCATTATATATTCATTTGTTTGATTATATTGTTACATACTAGCTTAAGACACATAAGTTTGTCGCTATGGCCCTACTTATTCTGGACTCATCCGAACGTCTTCTAACGAACTCCTGCCTGTCTAGTGTATAAGCTTTTGAAGAGCTACTTTATGTTTGACTTTCATAGATCTTGCTATTTCCTAGCCTATTGATTCAGTGGTTAATGAACCTAACCACTGATCTAGGCGCAGTGGTTTTGATTCCCATCTATGACAAAGTTCGGGATCAAATGGCGATGTGTGGAAATTTCAGCAAATATAAATAGACATTATAATTTCAGGATTTCCTGTTTGTAGCCTACCATGTGCAATCCACAGAGATTACAGTAACGAATAGAATGGTTAAACCTGAGAACTAAAACTGAAAAGGTTCGTTTGGCAACCCAAAACTCTATACTCTAACCGCTGTTTGTTATGGATCTTTTCTAACAATGAGAATCTGTTAGACTGTGTTTATATAAAATATATTTAAATACGTATTACATTCATCGTCAGCACTAACCTAATTATTAAGTACATGTACGTGTTGTGATAGAGAGTGGAAGACTGCAAAAGATTATTCGAAATCGCTATTTTAGCTTACACTTAAATATTAATTTATCGACTTATTTCATGATTTTATGGTCATTACCGCTTGTCTAGACAAGTTTGTTTCCCCGTCCAATTAGTTCACAAATCTACGTTTAAATAGTTCTTTGTTGCGGATGTACTTAAAACAGAACTGTCTAGCTGGGACCCTTAGATACTCATTCAGTCATTCCCTTACGCCCTTAAGCGAAATGGAACCTTTCTTATTACCACCATCTTTGCTTGGTAAGCAACTCTACATGAACACTATCTATTGCTACGTTTGTTAGAGACACTAAATAAATTGTTAACAGAATGCAGTAATGGATACAATTAGTGAAATGTTACGCGAAGTTGTGTAATATGGACGAAAATTAGTGTGGTAGCCCTAGGCCTTTCCGCGTCGGCGTGCGGGCCCTTACGACTAATTTACTCCCATAATTGCCCTTGTAGGAGCGTTGAGGGGTGAGTTTTATTCTCGCTAATCTGAGTATCTACTTATATATATAATAAAGTTTTTGCAACTTTTTTCGTGGTTTAGTAATGGTAGCATCTCTTTCTAAGCATATTTATTTTTATCTTCACGATATCATACCTTATGTATGCACAGGACATAATCCTGAATTGTGTTTGACATTAATCACTGTTTTTACACACACATGGCGTTTTCAGAGGGTTCCGACTCCCGCATCAGCCAGTATCTGACCTGTAAGACCAAGATAAAATATGTGATTTATTGTGTTATTATATTACATATTAATTATGAACACCTTAATAAATTGCAGGTGTAACAAGCAATATGCATCGCATGATTTTTCCTACATATTTTTTTATGTGGAGAGAAATGAATGAGGTTTCAGCGATTCAAGTGGATGCACCCTGTGGACGTCGTAAAACAAACTCGAACATAACATTGTTATTAATAACATGTTACGATAATTTACCGTTGGATCGTTCCTCTACTGAACACGGATCTCTTATGTTAGTCTGAGAAGGCTGTTCAGTCCAGGTTGCTGACTTCACACACCTTACAGAACATTATGAAGGAGTATAGGTCGTGCGGGTGTCCTCCTCCTTTACCATTACAGCAGTTACCCGTGCCGAGGTGGCGTTCCTACAATCTCCGACCACGTGCAAGAATACAAGGTGTCGTAAGAGGCAACTGAACCTGGCGCTGGTAGATCGCGGTCTGTCTAGGTATGTCCTGTCTATGACATGCCCTGGCTATGTCTGTAGGCAGCAGACAACGTAACGAGACGAGCGCCACGATCTGAACCCAGGACTGCGGTATGTGAGACCGGGATGGGAGGCGGGACCTAGACAATTACTGGTAATTCAGTTAATATTAATTGTTTATACGACAGTACATTATCATCATCATCATCTTCATCAACAACGACAACAATTATTTTATCGTCGACAACTACACAATAAGCAACATACAACAATTAGTTTGTAGGTGCCTATTGTTTTTGCTTATTTTATCACTTCTTTCTATTGAAGTGGCAATAGGCACAGCCACCACAGGGAGCCAATGTAACTTGTGAATCGTGGGCGTTTTATTTTATTTTATTAAAGCAAAGTGAAGTACGACATATCGCTTTAACTCACTCGTTCCACAAGGCAAGTAATATAAAACTTTTTCATTATTTTATATCTTGTTACCGTATTTTTATTATTTCTTAGCTTAGTAGTGACATCTAATAATCACAAGTTTTCCATTTACACTATAAATAAGCGTCATCTATTATACGCAATACGACAAATAACAGTTCTACAAAAGAGCAACAGATGTCACTAAATTACTATTTAAAGATATGTAGAACGTCTTACAGAGTAACCTCTTGCTCACTACTATTGTAAAATTTGGTATTTGTATTCCATTATAAACTTGACAGATTAAAATTCTATGGGAGCGTTTAAAAAAACATTTATAAAAAAAACGTAACTTCACGCCTGTATTCCTCAAAGAGGTAGGCAGGAATGCAGAAAATTAACACGTTTTACCGGTTACGTTTACGTCCCACTATGGAATAGGTGGTGAGCCTATTGCCATGCATCGGTCACATATCCAGACTCCGAACCACTACTAGAAAATCTAAATTATAAAATTTTGTCGTGTTCGTGTTCGACCCGGGAATCGAACCCGGTTTCGATGCATTTTTACAAATATCATTGAAACTATTATATTACCGTTAAACTTACGATATGTAAACATTTAGGGTTCATGTTCATAATAAAACATTTTATCTCGAAAATATAAACGTAGATAATAAAAACCGCTTGATTTATCAAAAATATAATATATTAAGAAGACTATAATTATCAAAGAGTGGAACTTATAAAATGATTTTATTATTACAGGGTAAAAATCTTTGAGGACGTGGCAAAGTCAATCAAAGCCAATTAACTACGTATTACATGCATCTATCGAGAAGATACCACTCACCTACGCTTATATCAGATTACTTCAAAAAGAATTACAAGAGGTCCAAGGGATTAAGGATCCAATTTCGTCGAGTGGCCCTCTCAAGGGTCCAGCCTCCTTAACTTTCGTTAAGTAATGCCACATTTGGGCTTACACTGGGTGTAATAGGGCTTCCATGATATTACAAAAAGTATGAAAACTCGAAACAGATACGGATATGTATTAATTAGTTTAACTTTTCATTATTTAATATGACTATCCTCCTAAAATTAAAAATAATACGAGCAGAGGAAAGAAGTTAGAAAAATTTATTTCATTAGAACTTTCATCGCCTTAGAGAAATAATGGAGAACATCAGTTACTTAACGATGATTTTACTGTTATAGTAATTACTGTTATAAAAACGTTATACTACATATTTAAAAGCGGCACATAATTAGTTAAATCATATCATTGTTCTGTCGCTGCTTCATAGATCTTAAGTTGGCAGTTATTGTAAAGGTATGTTAAATTGTTTAACATTGTAAGATAGATGTAACAAGAACTGTGCCCTCTAATAAAAATTTCTACGGCGATCTCTAAAATTATTTGAAAAATCAACAGAAGCACGCTTAGATGTTTCCTTAATCTCATTATTATAGTCCTTTAGTTCAATTCTATTTAAATATGACTCACAATGATCACAAAAACTATCAATGCGATAAGACTGTCCGACTCATGACCGCAGCATGGGCAATACGTAAGCACCTGAGAGAGCCTTTTACATAAAGGGAGGTTTGACGTCGCCATGTCTATTCCAATGCTTAGTATTATGGTAATGTTTAAGAGAGAATATTCTTGTCCAATCTCAGGTTCTATTTGAAAGTATAATGCATGTCATAGTGTCTTGAAAGCGTAACGATACATTTTACAAGCAGAGTTTATGTTATTAGGTTATGCGTACGTTATACTTAAATATACATATATTTCATAATAATTGTAGTATTTCTTCCTTGCAGAGTAATTAGTAATTATTCTGCTACAATTTTTTTTGCATTATTATTAATATTTTTGGTTCTCTAGTTACCATCTTCTTAACACTATTATTTAAAATAATTGTGACCTTTTAGCTTTATAAAAGTCGAAACTGCGCATACAAGGTTCTCATTTGGTCACGGTAATGCTGGTAAAACACTTTCAATAGCTGTTATACAATTGCGTTTCTATGCAAATCTATAGAGCATATTATTAGGACAATGTACTAAATATGACTAATATGCTGATAAATACATAATATGTATCTGGTTTACAATATTTATTTATTTCAATTTCCACTTCAGTGAAAAACTTTTCCTCTTCAGCATAAAAATATAAAAGATTGAAAAATGTGAAAAAAAAAAACAAAAAACCCGGATTAAAAATTTTGCACTCGATTATAACTCGGATTTATAAATCCGAGCTCATTTTCCACGTAAAATAAATAAAAACCGCAAAATTTACTAAAGCTTAATTCGGAAAAAATGTAAAAGTGGGAGAATTTATTTCAAAGAGAATTCAAAAAGAGAATTCAAATAACTAAACGTAACTTCACGCCTGTAATCCCCGAAGAGGTAGGCAGAGGAGTGAAGAACAATCCCACGTTTCAGCAGTCATTTATACGTCCCTGTAGGGCATAGATGATGAGCCTATTACTATACATCAGGTACATTGCCAGACTCCGAGCCACAACTAGAAAATCTAAATTAGAAAAATCCAGTAATGCCCGACCTGAGATTTGAACCCAGGGACTCCCGATCGGCAATCGCATTTACAACCAATACGACCAACGAGGCAGTCGAGTTCCCATAACTATGTACATTATACCAAAACACAGTATACTTGTTCCGAATCTAAAGCAGTCTTTATTGTAAAGGATGATTTACGCAGAGATAATTATTAATGTCCTGAAAACGAAACTACTGGCTAAAACTATGGATGCATTTATTTTACGCAGAATAGATTTATTTTTCAAGAAAGGCTGTTCGTACAGGTTTCGATTCAGAGAGTTGTTAAAGGGGTAATGCTTGCAAATAAATTTTCTCAAGACGATGTGACAGCGTGCTTACGACAACACTACAAACACCTACAAAAATATTATGTTATGTTAAATATTATGTTATGTTAGAATATAGGAAAAAAAACTTTGTTTGTGAAACGTTAAAACTAATTCTGGTGTAAAACGATTGGATAAATAATGTGTGATTAACTATGAATAGGACAATACTAATTAATAACGTTTGTGCTCATAATGAGTATGATTACACCTGTGTTTTCCTGAAGAGGTAGACTGAGGAGTGCAGCACACTCCCACGATTCACCTGTGATGTTATTCGTCCCACCATTCAATAGGGGATGAGCGTATTATACGCCGAGTACAAATCTAGATTCCGAGCTTGTATTAGAAATTTCCATTACAGAAAAGCTTTACAGCACTCGAGCTTAGGATCGAACCCAAGACCTCTCGAAACCACTTATACTAACCTGTACTAACTGGAGTGATTAAGCAAGGCTTTTTTGTTAACAATTGTGTTATCAATGAATGCTCACAAGTATTTGTCTCTATTTTAATTGTCGCAGCAGATTAACGTAAATAAAATGCACTTTGTTGTAGTACATCAGAGCATGGGTCTTTTGACTGCAACGCTAGCTATTTATTTATTTATTTATGTACACACAATAATAAAAGAAATTACGCACAGATGCGCTCACAACAATCAAGGCAGACAAATAATACATTATATATTTAATTTATACAACATAATTTCATATATTGTCCAATTTATCTTTTTATTTTAAATTATTTAATTATTTGTTTTTAGCTGCTTTACGTATATTTCAGTGTTATGTATCGCATAAACTTTTCTTGTAAAGAACAAAAACTTAACATCGCGGCTATAATCACCGAAGAGGCAGATACTATTATTCTTGATAACTAATGCTACTGACCAAGATCACTGACTGTTTTCTGTCAATAGTTCTGGTTGCAAATAATACTGACAAAATATGACAAGACAAGAAACAATTACAAGTAAAATTCAATTTGTACGTGAATTTAAATAAAGGAATGAAACAAGGAATGACAACTAAAAAGAAATCAAGGAATTGGAATAGGCTTTGCGAAATGAGTCGTTCATTTTGCGAAGAATAACGAATTTACGAAACGACTATAAATTTCTCGACAATTGTTATAAATTACATTTTGTAACAGTAACTTTCCTCAAGGTAACGGCTGATACTTTTAATAACCTAGAGTTTCAATTACCACACCAGTTAGAATTTACTGCCTTAAATTTCAGCCTATATTACGAGGATCAACGTACGGGGCATTCGAAATTGATTTAAAAAATCTATTTACATATAAGTACATTTAAAAGATTAAGCATTATTAAATTACAGAAAAAGATTACGATCGTTTTTTATGAGTCAGCTGTTCTAGTTACACAAAACCTTTAGCCCTAAAAATTCTCAATAATAAAGCATTTTTAATTTTCAAACTATTAGCAGCGTCAGCGTTATAATATTTTTCATTCTTAGGGTATACGGAATCATGATCAACAGGAGTCGATGATAAGCTTAATAATGATAAAGAGCATAATGAAGTTTTTTATTGATAAAACATGATAACTACCGCTCACTTATATTTCTTTTATACGGCCTTATTGGCTAGATCATTAAATTCCGGATAAGATGAAATGATAGTTATACATGTATTCAATGCTATGGCATTCTCTGGCTTTAATTAAAGCTCTTTCAGTCCAATTCAGATCATTATTGCTCGAGCCCGTTGAGAGAAGCCACATCCCAATTACGAGGTATCTTGACGTGGATAACAATCACAGAAGAAAAATAGATACGGCTTTCAATAGTAATATATTAATGTTTTCTGAATGTTTCATATGTGTGATCGAAATTGTTTCTTTTATTTATATTTACACAGTACTTTGAATATTACCTTTAATTTCAATATACTTAAGTAATTAAATAATTATTTTATATCATCAGATTGTCGATCTTAGGTAGTCTTACAATGGTTTTACGCAATTAGGCTTGAAAACGTCAACTGTGTATCCACAAGAACAACTAATTAGCTAGCTACTGCTGCTGCTGTTGCTGCTGCTGCCGTCGCCGCTGCTGCCACCGCCGCCACTGCTGCCTTATATTAAACCTTGGCTTCTTTTTTTTCTTACAATTAAGTCCCCACTTTCAATTCTTTTTCGGATGATTTCGTAACTAACAAATACCTTCTGTACTCCTAAGCAAAATTTTGTGTTACTGAAGAACTGCTACAATTGAAATTGAATTTATTCATGTCATCAAGTTAATGTAGTTTTGTAAATATATAATTGTTTTTATATAAAAAAAATAATTTAAGAGTTAAATTACGATCAAGTTGCGTTTAATTACTTCCACAATAACAAATATATTGAATATTTTACCCACATAATCATTTTAACTTAACTAGCTAATAAAAACTTATTCTAAAACCTTACATAAGGTCATTGTATCCCAAATGTCATATCATATCATTTCTGCGATCTGTGCTATAATTTATGACAGAACAAGATTATAGTTGCAAGCGCTACGTGCGCTACGATGCTACAGCTCTACGCTCGTAGAGGTAACATACCTGTACATGAAGAGATATTTTAAGCTTATTCAAATTACTCAACCAAGCCAACGATATTCCTGTGTTTATAAAGGAATAATTTTTGAGGAACTCCATACGTAAACAGATCATAAAAGAATTGATGATAGTGATGAAAAAAGTATACTTTCTGTAGCATCAAAATTAAACGGTTCGGTAGCTCATGAAAATTAAATAACACTTACTGAAATTGTTGTTTCTTGTTTTTAGTGCTAAGAAACAAAACGTATTCACTATCTTTTAAAAAAAAACTTAAAACAAGAGGACTTTGCTTAGGTATATAAACATCGTTCATGATCTTAAAATCACTGGACAGAATTCTACATAATTGGAATGAACTTCAAAAATTAATTAATTATTGCGTGAATATTTATGAGAAAAGCTTTGTAACTTCTTGAAGTTCAGTTAACGGATGCGGTTTACGTACACAAGTTTCCATAGCTATTTTTTGTATTTTTAAAATGATGATAAACATAACATTTGTTATTCATCTAATAGTATTTCTACCTATACGTCTCTCGTCAAATTTAACAAAAACTTTGTCATCTTCTCAAATTTTAAACACGAATCTGCAAAACTTAACAGAAGTATTTTATTTCCAAGAAAGATCAAAAGGTTAAAGCTTAGATCGTGGAGTCGTGTTTAATTAAAAGACATAACTTAAGCGTAATCACAGTTACATCTCACAGTTACATAAATCTCTCTTATTACAGAGACAAGGACTCTGAAGTAAAGGAAATAAAAGCAATAACATAAGGTCGAAGTTCCTTTTAAATATTTGTCTCATAGTATCATTGGAATGCCTCATGTGCGAGTACACAGACTTCGGTGACAACTGTAATGTTATCCAGGAATTATGAAAGTCATTTTAGAGTATAATTGTGTTGTTATTCCTGCTAGTGTATCAGGATATTTAAGCGGTAAAGACTGCTTAATTAGTATTAATATCATAGAAACGAAAGGAACCCTTTTCCTACGCTTTCACGTGATAACCACTTGACTGGTTTTGTTGAAATTTGGAAGCAATTCACGTTTTACCTTGGCAAAGAGCTTAGCCTACTCGCAACTCTAACTGACGAAAAGATAAAAATGGAAGGTGACATATACATAGTAAATTACAGTACATAGTTAAGAATATCAGTTTATATACGTTAACAACACCAATATTTGATAAATTATCAACATGTGTTTACTAAATTTGTAACGTATTATAAGGGATTATATGGGTCCAATTTAGTAGAAGCCACGATTATTCAAAGAGAATTACGCGGTAATAACCACAGTGACTTGCTGAAAATGCCAGAATATTTTCATGTCGTATAACAATTATTACTTTTTGAAATGTATCCTATTTTCACGTCATTGGACAACTGTTCTTATTACACTTTTTGATATTATATTCAGCCATTGAGAATAGAAACACCTATATAATAAAATACTCAGCCACATGCACATTGTCACGGATATAGCTTTTATATATATTTAGGTAGGCGTAGAAGATATATAGCACCCTTGTCACGAGTTACTTATTGTGATAAATTAAACAAAACTCCTACTCCTATGTTGTGGAACGTTGATAAATTGTGAAGTAAATAACACGTATTTGTTAATATGTGAATATTTGAACAACGTGATAGAGTGTGTTCCAAAGTTTATTGACATATGTAGAAATACTATTTAGATTCTGAATATTTGCCTAGTATAACATTATGCAAATTGATAACTCACATGCTTTGTACAAATTTATACCGTCATTTGCGTTTATTATGAAGATGTATAACTTAAAGTCATGGCAGTAATCACTGAAGAGGTCCGCAAACGGTACACTCGCACGTTTTACTAGTTACTTTTATGTCCTATCATACAGTTAGTAGGTGGTGAGCATATTACCTCATCTAACTCAAATTTTAACACCGGACCACTGTTAAAACTTCAAGCTAAAAAAATCCGACAGCGCCTGACCCCGGGGTCGATCCCAGGACATCTCGATCAGCAGTGGCGCTTGCACTACTCTACTGACGAGGTATGATAATGTATTTTTGGTCTTATACAGTAGTCTTCTCTGCTCCGCCATTTATCATAATTTTTACCTATTATAGATCGTTTATACCAGTAATTAATGTATGTGAAGTAAAATTATGATAA
>DWEJ01000222.1:0-19217 GCA_018245835.1 Mysoria sejanus stolli | reverse complement strand
GAGAATAAATAATTTAAAACCCGAAATAGTTCTGGATTATTTACTAACGCCAAAATATAATAGATCATACCACTAAGTACATTAATATTTTTGGTGAATTATACATTTAGTAATACGTGTATAGCCTTATATTAGTGCCCATAATGTTTGACTAGAACCAGATTTTTGGTTGGAATCAAGATCATAACCGATTATTTTAGTTTAAGTCGTAAATGACAAGGAAACCTGTGATTGAGATAAATTTTCTGAAGTGTCTAATTAGCCCTTAAATTTCATGTACAGGGTTTACATTTACATATAATTTCACAACATATTATGCGACTAGATTCAATGAAAATCTGATCTGCTTAAATACGAATAAAAAATAAGGTAAATAAATATAAGATAAATAAATAGTAGTATAGGTACTCGTATATACCTGTACCTTTTGTGACTTTCATAACAATATTTGCTGAGACGACACTGTGTTGATTCACTCTTCCTATTTTCCGTTTGTCAGTGCTATTTGTGTTGATATTGTATACAAGAAAAATATTTCTTTATATGTATTCAGTATTGATTCAGTTCATTGCTCTTCGTTCAACGTGATCAAAGCTCGCGGGAGTGGGTGGTCAACAGGTGTTTTCAACATGCGGCCGATATTTTACAAGTCGATAATGGAAGTGTTTGTTATTGTACGTACGCGTATTTATACGGAATACTTTTGAATTTTGCGCCAAAAGATTTGAATTGAGTTATCTCCTCGGTTCCAAGAATACAACACGAAAACAAAGGTTGTTTACAAACAGAAGGTAATGTATCGATGTGTACTCAAGAAGACTTGTTTTACAAACAAATTTTATCTTTAACATTTTAAAGATGGAAGAGCTATTCTTTTTAAATATTTAGAAAAAACCTACTGAAGATTATGTAATAGATAACGGTGATACAACCCTTATGTTAGAAAATAGTATTTTACACATGAACTTCATAGGTACGTAGTGACAAGCATCCAGTTTGTATAAGCAAGCAAGCATCCCGTGTGTAACAAAATTCTCATGACGGCTGTCATATAGCTCAGAATGTCACAAATGTTCTTACGCAACTGATTGTTAAAGTTTAAAACCTGTGTGACGCTATAAAATGTTGTTACAATGTACAATGGGCAACAAAATGAATAATATGATACGAATCAGAATAATTCGGCGTTATTGCGATATACGGAAAGTGGCTGGCAGCGTTCGGATGCGAAGAGCTGAAAATCAGGTTCGGTGGCATGCTATTAGAGAGACTTATGGCTAGCGGTGGACAGAAGCACATTGATGATGAATTCATCGGATAAACTTGTAAACAGACGGTTAGATAATAACAATAGTCTATACGTTTCGAATGAAAACTTATTGATTCCTGATTCTGTGATAGAAGAAAGCGGAATAATGTATAAATGGTATAATTGAAAAGGTTATCAAACGAATAGCATCATGCTAAATCCATCTCAATAGTACAGATTTCGCTTTGTCAGATTCATATTGTTCGATACAATAAGCTATGGATTCGAGCGTCGAGAGCACAGCGAAAATGATTTACGAAGTTTATGTAAATTTTTATTGTTCGTATTCATATTCAAATGTCCTCACGCTGACGTGATACAAATTTGAATTAGTTTGAATCTTTACAATGAAAGGGGAGAATATCTTGAAATGTAACATTAAAAAGATATTTAAAAGGTTTTAACTTAAGGAATCGTGTTGATAGCATCTTATGGTTGATGATAATGATGATTATGTGAAGACGTGTGAAACCCGGGAAAAAAAGAGTATGGTACGAAGGTAATTACTTCAATATTTGCACACTCAGTCCTTTGGTACTCTTTTTTGAGATACAGTTTAAATTTTTTATTATTTGTACAATTAAAAAATTCAAGTGGTCTAAATATAGATCATTGTAGAACTCTTGATAAGTCAGGAGTAATCTGATGTCCACACGTTTTAATAATATTCCGTTTATTTGATAAATATGATTTGAGTATTCCAAAAGATGTTACTGTTATCCTTGCATTTTATTGCGAGTGTTACTGTTTTCGGTAAATATAAAACTTAATTCATCTAAATAAGTTCATTGCTTCGGCATATGTGCCTCATTTTGGTTAAAAATTATGTTACTTTTTAATAAAACTTTTTTTATTCAAGCATAACACTACAGAATCGCCCGAATCTTAGTAATCTTCCAAGAATACAAAAATGTCCAGCTAAATATTTATTTATGCCGTGAAATAAGATTTTGGTACCACCTGAATCACACAACGCTGAACATGTACATATGCTATATGTACGTATGTACATGTTTTTATAAAAATAAAAAAATAATGTAACTAGTTGTTCTTATATTAATTTAAGTTATATCAAACGGATGAAAGATAATTCTTTAAAAATATAACTGAATTCTTTAAATTAACATTTCAATTCATAAACTGTTGGTTTTTATGGAGAGATTGAGCGTTTAATTGAAAAAGAAATGAAGAGGTAATAAGAAATATAGATAGGTTAAGGGCAATACAGGGCAATAAGCAACGTTTGCACATAATAACGTATCTCAGTTTGCACATAATAACATTAAATTCTTACTGGTTTATTACTGATGTGATACATTTAACAACTTTCACTTTTATTATAATACTTTACAAACAAATATTAACGTCAATCAACTATGAATTCCAGTTGTGATTTTGCGACATTTCAAAATCGCTGTTGGTGTTATTGCAATATGTAAAGATTCCGTGTCTCGCAATCATGTTTAGCAATTAGATTCAGTAGCTTTGATATTATTATCTTAATTAAAATTGCGAGTTATCATATCGACTTCGCTTCGATCTCGAGCAGGATACATTTAAGTAACTTACTAATATGACGTGTAGAATAATGTGGTAATAACTATTTTAACCGGCTTAACGGTTTTAACCGGATGAAATATGCCGGGTATATTTGGAAAGAAATCTCATTATTATCCAGATAGGTAAATCTGTTCGCTTGTAGCAGTGTTACCATGTACCACCAATAATATTATACGTGTTTCAATTCACTTAATTTGAAAAATATGTGTCTTACCTCCTCTACGTCATCCATTTCCAATTCTTCCGTACTTGGCTCTTCCGCTATATTGGTTATCAGTAAACTAGGTCTTATTGAAACACGGTGACGTGTGGCCGGCCTTCTCCATATGTCTGGATTTTCTTTGGTATCATCATTCAAAGTAGCAAATTGTTCATAAAAATTTATAACATCTGATAGATCACCATCAATTTTAACTACATTCTTAGGCTTGTGGTCTGTCTTAAGTACCGAGTTTCTTTCGTTTATACGTCTATAGCCTTTATTATCATTCGAATTCTCGTCTAAAATATTTATTGAACGCGTGTCATTGAATTCGTATTCCAGATCGAACCCTCTATCATCGAACAAACTCTTGAATTTCGCCCAACATCCCCGCTTGCTCATCTCCTTATCCGTTTCTTCTATATTCTGTTTTGAACCGTTGGGTCTATTTTCACCCATTTTCAAGGATTTTGATTTCATAATCGACCATATCATACGTACTATTAATAGGAAGTATAACAAATCATCTCATAATCCGATATGATAAATGTAATCACTTCCCGGTATTTAAAAATGTAATGAACGTATATATCTTCCGAGAATGTGAATATTTGCATCCTCAGCTAAATGGGACGCGAATAAACATGGCAATGCAAAAAGCATTTTCTACGTCGTAGTGGAATGCAGTGATAAATTTATAGTACTCATAAGCACTTCATTGTCCCGAATTCTAGATTTTATATTTGAACACCACAATTTGAGTTTTGCTTTTCATGAATAACGTCAACTATATTTATAAATAATCACTGATGTATATGGACGCACTCTTAAAAACTGTGAATAACGTAAAACATAATTTTTAAATGGGACACAAGAAACGATTGCGTTGTGACGCGGTTTCTTTAAAACTGAAACAGTTAGCTCTGTAAATAGCCCTAGCGATATAGATAATATTGATAAGGACTTATTATTTTAATGTAACAATCAGTGTCGCAGAGGTTGTGCGATATTGGAGTTATTAACACATTACTCATTGACACTTGTAACTTATAAGACTGTGACATTTATGGAGTGTTCATGGCTCGGTAAAACCTATATTTCTATTGTCAACTCAATTTTGTATCGACGCGATGTTTTATCTAAATTATGTTATTTATACACAAGTTCTCAATCTAGACTTAAGTGTTCATATGTTTAGTTGAAGAGAGTGATTTTAAACACGAAAGATGTCGAGTCTTGAATAGACCGCTAGGTTTACTGCCGCATGTATTATAACAATTAGTTTATACAGTGAATTAAGAACGAAGCAAGAAGGTAATCAAATGCTATTCATAGTTCTTCAACAACCGGTAACATTTAACACGGTTTAAAATTTTTTGACTTTGTACTTCAATATAATGTTACACTGCCTCGTTGGTCGTGTTGGCTGAAAGCGCGACTGCCGAAAGGTCCTGTGTTCAAATCCCGGGTCAGACTATTGAATTTTTCAAACTTAGATTTTCGTAGAACTTAGATACTTAGATACTTAGATACTTAGATACTTAGATACTTAGAACTTAGATAGGTGTATGACAATATGTAGATTTACTATCTATTGCATACTGGAACGTAAACGTAACTGGTGAAACGTGGGAGTGAACCTCCTCTGTAACATCGCGCTTGTAATTCCTAAAAAGGATGGCAAAGGTCTGTAGTATAATTCCACATTGCAGGAGTTACGTTTAGCTCCCAACATGTGTTAGCTGTTAAGCCTATTGTCATACACCGGGCACTCAGGGCCACTATTAAACATTTTAAGTTAGAAAAATTAAAGAGAATCTGATTCGGGGATCGAAACTAGGACTATTCCGTGGGTAGTCGCGCTTATAACCACTGAACCAACGAGGCAGTTAAGGCTGAGCAATCAATTAAATTTCAGCATATTACTGGGATATTAGAATCTTCTATGACGGTTGCTTGATCGCTTTTTGTTATATGATACCGGACATGACAACAATTTGTTTCAACAACTATGAACGCTAACAAAGCGAAACCGGAGGATATTGTCCCGGAGAATACTTGGGAACGTAGTGTAAGAAAAAACACAAATACGTTTCTGTAAAGGCTCTGGAACCTTCCACAGTAAGATACAAAATTCCGTTTGACTAGATTTCTTCCGCAGGAGATATTTTTGTAATTTAAAAAAGGCAATAATTATTGATTCTTAGCTGGGCATTGACTGCTTCCTGTAATAGAATGATATCTGGGCTATCCTTAAGGAAACCCCATGATTTGCTGTGCTAGGTGAAGGGCATTAACGCATTAACCTTTACAACTCAACACTACTAGATTCATCTGGCGATGATCAAATTCTAGATATCAGAATACTTTATTGACGACGTGTCTGATAGAATGTGGTAGTCCACAGAGCGTCGGAAAAGGTGTATTATTTTATTTGAAGCATTATTCAAAGAACGTCCACGTTTGTCATGTTGGTTGCAGGTGTGACCGCCAATCGGGAGGTGTCGGGTTCGACTCCCGACTAGAACACTACTACATTTTCTAATTTAGATTTTCTAGTAGTTGTTCGGAGTCTGGATATGTGCCCGATGCATGGCAATAGGCTCACCACCTATTCTATAGTGGGACGTAAACGTAACCGGTGTAACGTGGGAGTGTTCTGCATTCCTCTGCCTACCTCTTCGAGGATTACAGGCGTGAAGTTACGTTATATTGAAACCAATTCGCTTTTAATAAAATTAAAAGGCAAAATATAGACATATAAATGTTCACGTCAGGTTCGTGCCAGTTTAATGGCCTGAAAATATAATGATAGCAATGACACTAACGTAATCACATTTTACTGGAACGCAATGTAATAAAGAATGGAATATGGAAAATTGACCAATAATGGCGTCATTTGTTGTTTGTTATATCATCATGCCAGGTTTCTTACAGGGTAAGCAGAATACACCGAGCGCCAAATATTTCTATTCTGGCATGCTTATTATACATTCATTACACTCCGTACACACGCGTCTATGACGGAAACTACTGAGTCCTCAATAAGAGATTCCCGTTATTGTTGTATTGTATGAAAAAACGTTTTGTATACATTGAAAAACAAAAGTAACCAAAACACATCCGTTCAAAGCAAGACAACTTACAATACAATACAATTATTCTTTATTGTACACCCAAACATCAGAGATATAAATACATAGAATAATCAAGAAACTAAGTAATAAGTAGTGATAATAGAATCATATGCAGATACTGTATATTATGACTATTTTTTATTAAACGAAGTAATGCATTTAGCACTCACTTTCTGCTCACTTCCCTAATTGTAAGAAAATTTGAAATAACGAGTACGGCAAGCAATTCCAGCAGAACCACAGAGCGGATCGAAATGTTCCACGCCGTGTGAATGAAACCACGTTGGGCGCCATTATTAAAACGCTGTTTTGTTTTCAATGTGTTCCAAATTCAAATTCGGCATATCCAATCTACAGAATTGGATGAATTGTTAGAGAATTGATGTAGGTATACGAATAGTAATAGGGTAGCACTTATTAACTTAAATGTAAAAGGTAGGAAATTCAAACTAATTGGATTCTACCTTTATTGAAGAGAAACAAAACCAAACCTTTGTGATTGAATTTTGGAATGGTCTTTCATTGTTTTATATTTTAACTGTTTTACTGTTAGTCTCCTTTTATAATCAGGCTGGCTAAGACCATAGTCTGCCACGCTTATCAACGGGTTGCCTTAAAAACCGGCGCACACCTTAGGGAACTATATGGAAGTCTTTAAGCTTTCCTCGCGATGTTTCTTTCACTTTAGGTAGAGTATGTATAAATCTAACCACAGCCCATACAACCGACATACTGCAAGCTTACACTGAAGCCCGATTTTCTCACTAAAATATATGGGTTGCAATGTCACAAACTAATAGATTTAGTGATACCAACTCGAGGTTAACTGAAATACTTTGGACGGAATATTATACTAATTTATGTAAATGGAGATACGGCGAGGGTCAAACTATTTAAATAAATTATAAACAACAGCTTTGTGAGTTACCCACGGCGACAATTGATTCACGAGTAAAGGAAACAGCCTTTACAAACGCGGTAATTATAGGTTCATCATCACCTTTATCATCGTTATGAAAATCATCACCGTCAGCAAATTCAAAGTCAAGTAGCATTTATGCAAAATTTATTCCCTAGAACACTTTGTGTGCGTCAAAATGAAACTACTGAATTAAAAAAGTCTCTCCCTATGGAGATGAAACGGCGAAATAAACTCCATAGGTGAGCTTGTGGATCTTTTAAAATAACCATTTATGTAAGAATATTACAATATGAAGTAATTTTTATGGAGCTGGGGTTACATCGCACCTTCTTTTTAATTTATCATATAATAGGTCTTTTTACAATGATTTACTTTAATAATGGATTTAAACTTTTTGTCTGAGTGTGCTATCTTTTGGTGATTTCAAGTAGAAGCGGATTCAATTCTCCATAAAAGAGTGTCAAACTGTTTCGGTCCATTAGTTATTCCATTAATCTCTGCTCACTGCATCTAGTTTCTACTTGTAGCCATCCACAGATCGTCTTCCCACCTAGCCGGAGTGATTACAGCATCAGCATCTCTTATTAAGCAGCCAATACTCTTTATGAGTTGTTGAAATATTTACGTCTTCAAGCATGCAAATACGTTGGATGATAAGACACTTCAAATTTCGAGCCGTAACACAGTTTGCTATCTTTATAAAAAAATATGTGATAGAAAACAGCACAGTAGTTTTAATCTTAATGTGGCTGAAAGCAAATAGGAAACAATTGATGCTGTATTTTTTTTGCTCAAAAGTAGAAGTATATGGTATTGTTGGACGCCCCCATATCCGTATAGGGTCGAGAAAGGTTCCATTTTTGTTGAAATATAAATAACATATATACCGTACATAAGTGAAAAAGGCAACTTGTCCGTCACAAGTCATCCTTTTAAGCCAATATACGGAATTGAATAAAAGGTCGAATTACGCAAAAGGTATTTTCATATGTAAAATGTACGGGTATAACATCCTACGAGTGAATTCTCCTAATCGTGCAATATTGAATTTCCCTTTCTCCTTGTCTATACCTATTGGATAAAGTTTATATCTAGTAATACGTGTATATCATATTATATTATCAACGCCTATTAATAATGGCATACGGAAGTCATAATTTTTTATTTAAAAAAGTAACGAATGGATTACTGACCGCTTGGTGATAAGTGATCTACATATATATCCAATCTACATATATATTAAAATTTTCAATAAGTCGTGGTTGTGCGTTGTAATCCTTAAGACTAACCTAGAATTACTGACACACGAGTGAATATGTATCTTACATAATGTGTTCTATATAATTTTTTTGTTATTTCTGTACGTTGCAGTTTTGTCAGTTTTTATACGAAAATAGGTATATTATACTTTCCTGTAAAAACTCAGAAAACTGCAACATACAGAAATGACAAAAATTTATATACTAAGAACATAGAGTAGAAACAGCAATATAGGACGAAATTAAATTTCATGTCTTTAATAAACTATTAAAGATCATGCTTACTCGACCATTTTAAATTAATTATACATAATTCTATTTCACAATTTTGTTAAAACAAAAACAAATTACCATTATATAATAATGATGTTAATATGATAAAACTCACCTGTTATAGCCCACAGCTCTTTCAGGCACTCCTCCCTCGACCGCTGTATGGCGGACCGCTTCGGCATCTCCGGTCCGGATTCTAAATATTCGAACAGCAACGCACCGAGGAGCACGTACACAACGACAATCGCAACGAGTCCGAGCTGGGAACACGCGGCCTTGACACACGCGGCCAACGCGCGCCGACACAAGCCGGGCTGTTCCCGCCCGTCCAGAGACACCTCCGACGACATCGTTGACGATTCAAACCAATCTTTTATATGCCATCATCTTACATAATACCTTTTTTTCCCTTTGTAGGTAAAATTTGTAGGTATCACATTTGACACGCCAATAACGATTCTATGCAACCTTATCCGTTGGCCGTTATCTGAAACAAAAGAAAGCATGTTATTTAAGCAAAATGGGCCGTAACTCAATAATAATGTTGGTCGTACAGTTTTTTGGGGCGACGGTGGCTTTCTTAGCGGTTTTATTGTCGTTTTAGGAGCCGCCCGCACTCAAATTAACATTTACCACAACAATAACTTTTGATAATTGGAAATTTGATATTCCAACAATGTTTAACGGCCCCCAGTGAGTGCGTAAACAAATTAACTTTGTTACATTGGCGTTTCGTAGAAGGCGATGGTCGGCTGTGACAAATTTAAAGTATCTACAACGATATCATGGTTATAGACATTTATGAAAAACATGTTTATATTCAATATACATATAAATATGCCTGTTTGCCTCACTGCTTCGTTGGTCGTGTTGGCGCAAACGCGACTGCCGGTAGGAAGGTCCTGGGTTTAAATCCAGTGTCGAGCGGTATTTCTAATTCACATTTTCTAATAGTTACTCTAAGTATGGAAATGTGCCCAGTGTATGGCAACAGGTTCACCGCCCATTCCATAGTAAACATAGCTGGTGAAACGTGGGTGTGTTCTACATTCCTCTGCCTACTTCTTCGGGAATTTCAGGTGTGATATTACGTATGTACAATATATAAATTGGAATATATAGATCAGTTATTGCCGCTATTTACTAAGTGATGTGTGGCAGACATACAGATATGTTTCATTTACATAGGCGTGTATATAATATCTACTAGTTATTAAACGTTTGGTGAGTTTACGTATGATTATAATTATGTCGGTACATCCCGACAAAATGCCGGGATGTACCGACAAGTTTCATACCTACCCTAATAGTAAATAAAAATTTTTCTAGTAAAATTGGAAACTTGAAGCAAACAACGCTTATTCTTTACATTTTGTAAATTCATCTCATACTGCACTGCCAGTAAGGAACCCTTTCATAGCACAGTTCAGCGGTTCATTTCTTAGACATGCGATATGCAACTTTTATTTGATACTGAGTATGTAGAAAAAAAGCAATCATGACATGTACTATGAAAGATTATTGTACAATTACAATATGTAACACTAAGTGCCCTCGACAAACGGTGGGTAGAACGCCTTCCGTTCAAGTAGGGTGACGATCTGCGAAGGCTGCAGGCATATGCTATTGCGCTCTTTGAGGGAAGCCTATGTCCAGCAGTGGACTAACATTAACTGATGATGATGATGGGACAGGGCACCAGCCATCTCCCGTAGCGCTCCTATCGTGGGGTTATAAGGTAGCAACAACATCCATCAAGACCTTTCATCAATTACACATGATGTTGTATTTTTTCAGATAAAAAAAACACATTGTAATAAATAACTTTACTATAGCTTACAAAGAAATATAATCCATCGTCATAAATCATGGCACAACAGAATAACGTCGGGAATGATGTATCGGGAGGAAAATTAACTATTTTACAAATAAATAATATAAGGGATTTTATAAAAAAGTTTCACCAGCATCACTGACATTATCATGAATTCATTATTACAGTGAAAACTAATTTGGAATGCTTCGTGAATTAATTTCATTCTTACATCCAGTAAAAGGGTAACAGAGAATTACGATTATATAGATATTCATCCACAAATATATGTGTAGATCTAAAATGACAATTCATTTAAATCTCTTTAACAGATATATTGTAAATCTGGTGCATGGGATATAAAGATTTGATACAAACATACATATCATAATCATAGTCATATCGTTCCACTGTTGAAACATGGGTCTCCTCTCAGAATGAGAGGGTTAAGGCCATAGTCTGCCACGCTGGCCATGTGCGGAGTGGCAAACTTCACACACCTTAGATCATAATTGATTAACATTGATTAGTATATTAATACTTTTGAATTATGATTTTTTAACTTATTTTAAATATTTCACGGCTATTAGAAGTGATTATTTGATTTGTGTTGTTTATGTTTCTCTTACTTAGATTTTCTTACTTTACTTAGATACGTGGCCGATGTTTGGCAATACGAGTAGGTTCATCAACTATTCCACAGGGGGTCTTAAACGTAACTAGTGAAACTGGTGTACAACTTTCTTCTGCCTACCTCTTCAGGGATTACAGGCGTGATATCATATTATATATATAAGTATATACATATTGTGAAAACAGTGAATGCTATTCAAGTATATTACTTGAACAAATTGAAGTAACAAAATTATTGAAAATGAAATTAACAAAAAGCACAAAATTCTTCGTCAGCACAATTACAAAATAAATCATCAGCTTATTTCAGTCCACTGCTCAACATAGGCCTCCGCTGATGAACCTACTTTTTAATAATGTTTATTTTGGTCTAACTCCTGGTTTATTTTTTGTCCGACCTTTTATTTACGCTTTCATTATTATTTATTTTCACGCCTATGACACGGTGATCGTTATTTAATTTTGGCCCTAATTATGGATTCTCACATTTATGGTACATCTTCGCATCCAGCGATTGGACGAAAGAAAATCGCAACCAACAAACATTTTTGTCGCAATTAAATATTTTGAACACGTAAGGCGTTTTGGAATAGACACGTTTGGTACTTAAAATTCTCTGCCTACCCAGTAAGGGACACAGCGCGGAGATATAATAATAGCTAATTATTTAAACCTTAAGATGTCTTAAGTTAGTTGTTTTAGAAACGTATTTTTAGAAGTCAATAATACATTTTTCACGTGATTATAAATAACTTCAGCGTATTAATTTTTGTTATATAAATTTTCGGTGATTAATTGAACAATTGTTGTGAGATACTGTAACTACTTACCATAAGTTAAAAGCACTAGTAATAGGCAGAAATCAACGGAAAACCTACTGTTGGCGAGATGTTTTAATTTTACACAATTTACTTGCACCAAAAGCAAACTACAGCATTTTAAAACTTTTCCTACCAAACAAAACGAAATTATTTACACAACCATTTAGTATTTATTTACACTAACATTAATTAATTCTGACATAAATAATTCATACATTTTAAAAACACTAAAATTTGAAATACATATACGAAGTGCGTAAATAGTTCATACGAAAGAGGAACTAACTATCCACCTCTACCGACGCTCAACGAAGTACTGAAGCCTTATTCAAAACCCCCAACGGTTTTTCAGTATTTCTTCCTCGCTATAGTTTACGTTGCGCAAACCTGCGGGGAAGGCTTTTCCACGTGGTTAAGCTCATTTATTTATGCCTTATACAGAGACATCTTGTGAGTGGAGTGGGAACTATTTAAGTTATGTACTCGAAAATAACGACATCTGTTGTTAATGTTTATCGTTGAAGGGTTAACATTAATGACAAAATTATTGTTTCTGGATTGTAACAAGATTTGCTTATGGTAATAAAGATTGCAAAAACAATTTCATACAATAATTTTGTTTCTCTAGATATTTTACGCATTGCGCTACGTTTATAATAAGTATAAGTTCAACAATGAATTTAATCTGCTTGTACAAAATATTCAATATCAAACACATTATGCCAAATGAAAACAAAACCCAGTCATGGTAAAATTCTATATTTTTTCATGAAAGAAAATAAATGTCGTCGTAAAATATAATAAGATTGCTATTTTCAGGAGCGTATAACAGGATACACATTTATAGTACAAAAAAATTTTAAATAAAATAATTTTATTTAAAATTTGAGATACTTTAGTGCATTTAATAATAATACATTTAAATTGATTATGTATTTTCTACAAAATTCTACAGTTTGTTGTAAAATTAACATCATTAATTCATTTTTATTCATAACGTTTAACATTTTCTTGGGTAAATAAAATTCTATATTCGATGGCCTGGCAACTGGCAACATTTTGCTGTCAGAGAACACAGATGTGGAATTACGGATGGAATTCCACCGACATAAAAAGTGAATTGACACGCTTTCAACTTATTTATAGTATTCTAAGTTAACTTAGTAATTTATTGTCGTATAGTTTTACCGCTCTCTGGTAAATTTCATTTATTTGTAAACAGAACAGCCAAAATGAGTACGATACTTGAGAAAATCGCCGCTATTGAGTCCGAGGTTTGTAGATGAGGTTATGATATAAAAGTTTCAAGAAAAAGATCAAAAAGCTACAATATATTTTGAATAAAGTTGTGTTCATCTAAAACTTTGCATTTTATTTTTACTATGACTGAAAATGTCATAATGCGTCAATATTGTTGTTTTAATGTAAACATTATTTTCAGATGGCTCGAACTCAAAAAAATAAAGCGACAGCCCTCCATTTGGGTATATTAAAGGCACGGTTGGCTAAATTGAGACGCGAACTGATCACACCGAAAGGCGGCGGCGGCGCTACTGGCGAAGGTAACAGTTTAAACTAGATCTTAGTATTTCTCATCACCTATAAGTTATATTTTATAGCTAGTGTTTAAGTAAGTTGCACATCTCCAAACTGATTTGATATAATTAATAAAATACCAGAAGTACCCCTGTTGTGTTTGAGCTATTTAACATTCATTATCATGATTTACTAATAACTTAATTATATACATTTGCTTCAGCACAAAACTCCTCGCAAATCTTACACACTCACATCTTCCACATGATATAAATAAACAATAACCCTTTTAACATAATAACAATCATATTATGAAATAGCATCTTTTGATTTTCACAATCTTCAATAATATCATTTGGTGTTCTATTCAAGTTATTTAATATTGTATTGTAAAGAATTAGACTTGAAACCAATTGAAAACAAGTATGCCTCAATATGAGATTTGTTGCAGGGTTCGATGTTGCCAAAACTGGTGATGCTCGTATAGGTTTTGTGGGCTTCCCGTCTGTGGGTAAATCTACATTACTGTCTAATTTAGCTGGAGTATATTCAGAGGTAGCGGCTTATGAGTTCACAACATTGACAACCGTACCTGGTTGTATTAAATACAAAGGTGCTAAGATACAGGTAAATAACCAAGCATATAATTGTAAATATAACATCATGCCTTTAATCCTCTACAAGATAGGCATCAGAGTGTAGGACACAATCACATTGCACTGGTCATATTAAAATCCTTTCATAGAATGGGCAGTGATCCTATTGCCATACACAAAGCAAAAATCTAGACTACAAGCCAATAGTAGAAATTCTCAGTAAGAATAGTACAATAGCACCTGACCTGGTGCTTAAACTGCTGATCTAAAGGTTAGTCATGTCTATCCTACAATGCATTATCATCAACACTGCCTCATAGGTAGAATATTTGCAAAAGTGATTATTGATTGTATGGTTCTGATTTGGTCAAAGGGTTGAGTACTGTTGTATTTTCCTAACTTGAAATTGCCAGTTATAATATGGAATCTGAATTTGTACCCAGTGTATGGCAATAGGCTCACCACCTATTCCAAAGTGGGACCTAAACATAACTGGTGAATAGTGGGAATGTGTCTGCATTCCTCTGCCTACCTCTTCAGGGATTACAGGCGTGAAGTTACGTTTACCACATATGATTTTCATAAAACCTGGCATTGTTTGTATCAATTATAATTATTGAAATGTAATTATGTAAAAATTTCAGCTACTAGATTTGCCTGGAATCATAGAGGGTGCGAAAGATGGCAAAGGTCGTGGTCGACAAGTCATAGCGGTAGCCCGAACGTGTAGCCTCATTTTTATAGTTCTAGATGTCCTCAAACCTTTGCAACATAAGAAGCTTCTAGAACACGAATTGGAGGGCTTCGGCTTAAGACTTAACAAACAACCACCAAACATACATTTTAGGAAAAAAGATAAAGGGGGCATCAATTTGAATACAACTGTAAGTTATCAATAAGACAGAATAAGCATTTGTAATATTTAATATTGCCATTGCCATTAATGTTTGTTTTTAGTTTGTATTGATTTGAAACACATTGGCTCGGCATATATGCTGGTGTTGTGGCCAGGGGAATAATAAACCCTATAAAAAAAAATCATAAAAAATTCATTAAAACAACCAAAACTTCATAATAAAAATGTCATGCATTTGAAATTTAATGTTTTTTAAAGGGTTACCTTAATTTCTATTATTAATACAATTAATTAGTAATGCCATTTTTTGGTCAAAATTCCAGTGTACACAATCAGAATTAGACCTGGAAACAGTAAAGACGATCCTCTCTGAATATAAGATTCACAATGCTGATATAACACTCCGGTACGACGCTAACAGTGATGATTTGATCGATGTTATAGAGGGAAACAGAATATATGTACCATGCATCTACTTGCTTAATAAGATTGGTAAGATACACTTTTTCTAGAACATTAGAAACAGTATTCTGACTGTCTGATGTTGAATGTGCGCTAAAGTATCTTGACATTTATTCACCAAATGTTTACTTATCATTATTTTTTGTTACATTGTTACTGAAACATTACAAGTTTATTGTTGCTTGTTGACACTACTCTGCATATTTGACTGTCTTTTCCACTCCTGAACTCATCTTGATTGATGAGTGCCATGACACCCTGTCAGAGGTTTGCTACACCCAGTTGTAAGATAGCTGTCTGATATACATATTACATATTTCTTTAGTCATTTTAAACATTATCACATTTATTCCACAAATGTCTCCGGAGAAAGCTTATTGAATCCAGTAAAAATCAACATGATCTTATTTTTCCAGACCAAATTAGTATAGAGGAATTGGATGTAATCTACAAGATACCCCATTGTGTACCAATTTCGGCCCATCACAAATGGAACTTTGACGATTTGCTGGAGAAGATGTGGGAATATCTCAAACTCATTAGGATATACACCAAACCGAAAGGCCAGTTGCCAGACTATAACTCCCCGGTTGTTCTACACGCCGATAAAACGTCTGTTGAGGATTTCTGTAATAAATTGCATAGGTCCATTGTTAAGGAGTTTAAGTAGTGAGTATTTTACTATTATGTTTTCGTGTCGGGTTCTTTATGGGTTGACAAGGAGCAATGAGTGCCAAATATCTTTATACATACAGACCTGACACTCTTCCTGTATTCATCTCTCTCTTTATTTAAAGATGTGCCTAACATGTACTCTATTTATTTCCAGTGCCTTAGTGTGGGGATCTTCTGTGAAGCATCAACCGCAGAAAGTAGGAATTGATCACATTTTAGCTGATGAAGATGTTGTCCAAATCGTTAAAAAAGTTTAGCCTAGGGTCCAAAGGCTTACATAACAAATGTATATTTTTATGCATGCGGAAACAATGATGGTAATCTAACACAAGGGCCAAGGGTGATATTTAATGTGATGTCCTTACAGTTTTGAATGGAGTTCCTGTTGTTGTATTTTCACTGTTTACATATATGTATGTACATAGTAACTTATATGTGTATGTACATAGTAAGTATACTTCGCATGGTCTCGCTTTGCACCCTGATTAAGAATACTACAAAAAGTTGTACTTGAAATTGTTAATAGCGCCATCTAGTATTGTAGAGCAGTACTATACGTCATGACAACTGTATCCCATAAAGAACTGCATGTTTTTCCTATAGAAATATTATATAGATAGAGTTGGCGATGGTGATACCGTGGATGGTGAGAGTGGCGATGGAGCTGTATAATCACGCCTGTAATCCAACAAAGAGCTAAACAGAGGAGTGTAGTAATCTCCCACGTAGTTATGTTTACATTTCACTATGGAGTAATTTATACCCTGTTGTCATACACCGCGCACAATTCGCGGATTCGGAGCCACGACTAAAAAATCTAAATCATAAAATCCATTAGTGCCTGACCTTGGATTTGGACCCAGGACCTCCCGATCGGCAGTCGCGCTTGCTACAATCAAGTGAAAATGTCTCGTAGATATAAGATATACATTTGGAATACATATAATTATATCTCATTGGATTTTTCATTAATTGACGCGCGAAATTACTAGCTGATACAATAACTTAAAGAAAGAATCGAGTACCAAATTCATCCTCTTTCTCTCTCTTTCGACGAGACGTCTTTTTGCGTGGCTCGCCTGCTCTACATATATAATAATAGCTCTATGTTTTTTCCATGACAAAAGCTGTGTCACTTTTCTGAATAACACAATTTAAAAAAAATGGTTCTGGTACATAAATTGTCTGTATAAAACAATAAATAAATGACAGTGTTCTCGTGTAATTGATTTTTAATCCGCTAACAACAAATGTACAAATTTGAATCTACATAATATTTGTAAGATATATTATCTCATTTGATAATTTTGATATTCATTTCTAAAATTAATTCATTTTTAAACTTACTACATTAATTGTCATTAATTGTACTGTAATTGTGTAATTAATAAATAATTCTCTTAAAAGAAGATATTGTACTCCTTAAAATAATTATCTTGAACAAGACATATTATTATATTCTACTTAAATTATTTTTTCTCTGATCTAGTAAGAAACGCAATAAATCATTTATATAGTACTTTATGTATAATTATATTAAAAATCAACAGATGAAATTATCTCCCTTGGTCCAATAGGCAGGCTAATTGTATTAAATCATCATGTACCAGTTAAAATATTAACATTTGTAACTGCAATCCATGATGTGTATTATGAAATATATTATTATAATCAACCCTTTCTAAATCATTACAGATCATAAAATATTCTATATTCAAACAATCATATTGTCGGTTGCTATAATTGAAATGATTTTTTAGCCTACTATAATATAAGTATATATTTTATTACAGGAATACAAAAATTCTTTTCATTTTTATGAGCACGTTAGAGATTCCTTTGTAGGTATTATTCCGTTTTGCGAATTTTTTTGTTCTTAAAGCTGAGATACTTCATCTAGATCTTCATACATGTGTCAATAGCTTGCGGTTAGCACGTAATTAGTAATTTGAAATGTGACTTAAATCATATCCAAGCTTAAATCCATAAACGCTCCTGATTTTAAATGCTTATGTGGAGGGCAAAAACCCTATGTGTATGAATATCATGCTTATAACGTTATATATTCAATGTTCCTTCTGGATATAAACACCACACTAGATTGTAATTAATTTCAATTTTTCATACTTTAGATTATACCGAAAGTCGAAGTTACAATATCTCGCTTAAAATTACAATTATTTATATCTTCTAAAATATTTATCTTCATATACAAAGTTTTTTATTAGGGATTAAATGTGTTTGTTAAAATGTGCTATTATATAAATATTGCTTCATTCACAAATAAAGTATACAATATGTATGAAATATAAATATTTTCGATTCTAGTTACAAGAACAACTTTTTTCTTTAGACTGTCCATCTGTATTTGCATCATTCCCGCCATTTTGTGTATATGTCACTGTCTCAAATATTTACGCATGAAATGTTCTGTCTAGAGCAGTGTTTCCCAACTTTATTTGTGCCATGCCTTACTTTAATCTTTCTAAAGTTTTTACGCCCCTCTTATGTAACATACTTAATTTTTAACATTAAAAAATTGATTTGTGCACTTACGAAACATAAAAAGATTGGTTCTAGGAAGAAATCACTATGAAATTGTTAACAAAACACAGTATGCAAAATTTTTAAACATATACATAATAAAAAAGTGGAATTCGTGTCGAGTACACTTTCGAATTGCCCCCCTGTGGGGCGTGGGGCCTAAGTTGGGAAACACTGGTCTAGAGTATAGTTTAATTTTAAATATGGACTTGTACTTTGAAACTTGCTTCTTTTTTTTAATCTGCGGTTTTCACAGACATTCGTCAACAATTTTATGTTTCGGTCATTACAATGCCTTTAATGTTCTCATATGTTTATCCAAAATTATTTATATGTAATTATTATTTTTTTATTTACGAATCGTTATATTAGAACCGTGATGAATAAATGCCAATGGACCCAATTTGGTGGCTTAATTTTTTGGGGCTATATCACTGTAAAATCAGTCGTATGAATGAGGTGTGATAAACATAGCTCGATTTATTATAAGGCATTTGAATGTACGTAGTTGTGCTCTTAAGATAATGTATATTTTTGCATTAAAAAATAAATGAGCATAATAATATTTTTATATTGTTATGATTGTGTTTTAAATGGTGTTGTATTGAATATGTCAAGT
>DWEJ01000221.1:0-19223 GCA_018245835.1 Mysoria sejanus stolli | reverse complement strand
TATTCCTCTTTTCTAGAATTTTTTTCTATGGATACACTTTGTTATTCAATTTGCCTGATCGAAGGTTTACATCTACCAAAGGACCCTCGGCGAAATGTATTTATTTTTGCTCAAATATAACATGTGTGAATTTAATTTTATACTATTATAAGCAAATATGCATTATATTACCGTTTATTTCTAACGGTATTTATCGTACCCAACGTTGCTTAACTTAGCAGATCATTTGCGATATGCTAGCGCTTCGGGGCCACAAACGCTTCTAATGTACAATTATGAATCGTAAATTCGTTCTCATTGTTGCCTTTATGAGCGGTGGCCTGTTATCGGCGCCATCTTGATTTATGTGACATGCGCCGGAGCTATAAAGTGATGGGTCCGGATGTGGCATAATGTTCTCGTGTCGTAATAAATTCTATCTTCAGATAATGTAACAAGTTGCGAAGGTGCTTTAATGAGGCAGTATAAAAATGATTAGTGGGGAGTAATTACTTTGATCGTTCACAGGCTACGATAGCGCTTATTGAGATAGACCTGTGTCCAGTAGCAGAATAATATTAGTTAATGATGATGAAGTTTTTAATAATAATATTATGACAAAGTTTTTTTTTACCTTTATCGTTGTTTCATCCAATAATCATGTAGCTACGTAGCAACAATAGATGCCGTATTCAGAGTTAATTAGATCATTACGTTTCGACTAATCTTGACTCATTGTGCTGTAACCAAGTTTTCAATATATGTATATGGATGTTTGGATTTTCATTGTTGGGACAGGTTAGGATAAGTTTTAGTTTTGCCTTATGGATGTGAGAATTAGTTGAGACACCGTATGAATGTAGCTGGTCCAGCCATAACTATCTGTGCTCAGTATTAAATATGATGTAACAATTAAATATGATCTAATTTTTAAGCTGAGTTTGTATGTTAGGTTCAAAGTCAAACTTAATATTTGTGCTATGAGCATGATTTTTCGTTTTATGTTTAGTTGTAAATATATATAACGTAATAAATATACATATTGTATTTATAAACGTATGTATGTAGTTTATCAGCTATCGGTCACCGTAACACAAGATCTGACTGATAAGAGATCAACTAAATGAGTATGAGTTACGTCAAGATATAACATTAAGTATACTGTTATTACTATTCTTTTATATTTTATTTCTGCTCCGATTTCTCGTTTGTAAGATATGGATGGAATACGCCTTTACGAATACACCATCCTCGGTAGCACAATAGGTGCATAATCCGGCTCCAACAGCTTCGTTCTACCACCGGAAGTCTAAACGTACGGCTGGGTACTACCCACATCTCATAGACATCCCTCTGAACAGAATGAAACGGTTTGCTAAATCGTTTCTGCTACAGATTGGGAAAGATTGGAGTTCCTTGCCGGCTTTTATTTTTCCCGTTACATAAAACAATTCATACAAATTTAAGAGTGAATAGGCATTTTCTAGGCTACATCTTAGGCGGCATCTCACTTTTCATTAGGTGTGATAGCAGTCAAACGCAAGCCTATTATTGTAAAAAAAATCATTTTTTACCGCATCCAAAGGCCAGAATACAGCGCAGCGTCGACGTCGTCGCGTCGCGATCAACGCGATAGACGGCTACCGTCTGGTTTTTGCAACTCTGACGACTTAACACATAATACCATCCTTCTGTTTACTAAACACACGTTTACCACTCTTATTGCTGTAACAGAAAAGGTGAAATTAGCGTGCATTTTTTTCAATTTGTTGATGATTCATATAATTGTATTGGATTAGCCGATATGGTACGGTGCGTACTTAAAGAAGTAGCTTTTTATAAAGTAATAAAGACGCTAACAAGCTTGTTCTATGCTTGGTGTTAAGTAGACACTGGAGGCCATAACTATTTGGTGCGTGTTAATTTATTTAACATAGCAGGTCGCGGCGAATCGCTAAGTAGCCGAATGATATAGAGGTGCATATTTATGTAGGTACATGTAAATTAAATTGATCCAAATGTCAAACGGACTCGCGTTTTTAAAAATGGAAATGGAAGAATGTAAGAATGAAGGAATGATAATGCTTGAACATGTAAATTTTTTATGCAATTTAATTTAAAACTAGACACACAAAACGTTCATAACTCACTTCTTTATTTAATGATATTCTTTATCAGACTAATTTTAGGAAACATTATAAGTTTTTGATAAATTTAAAGAAGAAATAAAATAACTCTTAGGAATTGAGTAGAATTATACACGGATAACATGGTTTACAAAATATAAATGTTTGGACATGTCTTTTATGAGTATTGAATGATGGATTAATTTGCCATCGAATATGTCCAGCCGGCGATTGCCGCAGCGACTTGATACAACCAGTTACACCGTAAACCTTAATTCCCCTTCAAAATAACGACCACGAATTACACAAGACAACCGTTGCTCATCGTAAGTCAAAACAGCGCAACATAATTGTGGGTATTAAACAATTTACTACTTAATTATCAACTCTATGGCTTATCATTTTTATTGTTATTAATTACGCGTTATTACTCATTCATGTCGGTTAGCGGATCCATTGGCGCGCTGCCTGTTGTTTCTTTCACAATTTCAATTTGCACTGTTTGAATTTATTAAAACAGTATTTATACCAATTTACGTCAAATCTTCGGTCAGACACTATTAACGATGAATTTAAATTTTTGACGTAGTGATATTAACATATTTGTATACTCATCAATATTCCGTGGTGCAGTTACTCTGCTGCCAGTTGGACAATATCTACACATTAATATGTTAATGCTATTATTTAACGATGATGATACTATAGAAACAGTAATATAAAAATTAAACTATTATAAATTTAATGTATTTATTAAAATTTGAGATGGTTATTTATTCTAATTAGTTTTAACTTATGTTTAATATTTCGACTATTTCAACTAATTGCTACTATTTTATTATATAACCAATCAACAAAATAATCGAAAATTATCAAATATACATTTGAATAACGACATATTACGTCAGAACTAAACTACACCATAAATAAGAATCCGCGGCTGCCACATCACAAACAACTTCGTCAATAATAGATACATGTTAAAATTAAGTCTACATCTCGCCACGATGTAATTAATTATAAGAAAACGCATAATTTATACGCATAGCAATAAAAACATCAACCTAAATATAATTAATCAAAACGTTAATGTTAAATAGGACACACTAGCAATATTTGATGTTAGGCAATTTGGACCTTATTTCCAAAAAGTAGAGATATGATAGTTTGCTAGGTTTGCTTGTCCCTTAAAGTTCTGAGCACGTTAATTTATACAGCGACGGCGTTGTATAATTTCTAGTAGCCATTAAATTCGTATAATTAAATGAACAATTATAATTAGTCCAAAATGTATGTTGTTATCGTCAAATGTGAAGTGATTATATTAAAAGGGAAAGCGATATTAGTGAAAAGGCGTTATATTTATTAGAATGATCCTTTATTCTAGTATTTAAAAAACGGGTCACTAATAATTAAAATATTTGTATTATATTGACTGTCTCCTGGTCTAGAGGTTTGTAAGCGCCAGCCCTTAGCAAGTGATCCTGAATTTTATATTAGGGACGGAGAAAGCATCATTGGGTTTTTTTTACACCCAGTGGTAAGGGAGTGTGGTAAGGGAGACATACTTTTTCGAGGCATTCCAGCTTAGTCCTCAGTGGTAGAGGCGCATCTGTGGTCGACCTGAGATAGGAATATAATCTTATCTCGGGTTAATTACAAATGTCCATGAGCGACAGTAGCCACTTACCATCAGGTGGACTGCATGCTGTCTGCTACTTCCATATTTTAAAAAAAGTCCCAAGTACCAGTACTATCTACCTACCATATACGTACCACGTCCGTTGGCTCACATCATCGCGTCCATATTTAGATGCGATACAGTTTTTCTATTGCATTCCAAATTTGAAAGAATGGATGATTAAAAATCAAAATCAGCGCCGTCCGGACCGCGGCGATCCCGTCACTGCTTTGAGCTGCGGCATTGCATGCGCGTGCGCGGAATCGCCTCGCCCATATGCAGTAAAACGATGAAATGGGCCGCTCAATTCATTATTGTGCCGTTTTTATTTCGCTATTGTGATGTGATTTATGCGTGGTCACGTGTAACTAACAAAGCCCGACTCGCTACCAATATTAAGGTGTCGCCATGATGTATGTATACTTTTAGAGATACCCATTGTTAAAACTAATATTAAATTTGTTATCTACTGCAATTTGGGCTATTCAATAGTTTTATATTATGGGCTTTAGGTTTGATGTATGAGGGACGTAAAATAATCGTAATTAAAGAATAAGTTTTTCTTCTGTATTGTTGCTAGTATGTTTTGTATGTTAATTTATTTAAGGTATAACGTACACAACTAATTGTCTGTATTATACTTACACCTACAGCCTACCGCGTCAGTTAAATACAGGTGTGATAATAAATATAGGTATAATCTAAATGTCTTATAATAAATATTCGAGAAAGAAAAAATGGTATATCTGAGACCCAACAATGGATAGGCGATTCTCAAAACTTATTTCCAGTCCAAGCGATACCTTATAAGTATTCAAAAGAGAGTTCTTTACATTTGTAATACGTTTAATAGTCGCTGACAAGGTAGCCTTTGACGCGGCCCGCTAATGTGTGACAAGGGTTGAGTGTGGCTGGGGGTATTGGCGACGTCAGGTAATGCCAGAGCTAATATGTATTTGATATAAGGACTGTAGTACTATAATATAATCACAGAAGTGAACGAACTTGACGAACTGAGCACATTTTTTTATTCAATGGAATCGAATGAAATTGAAGAAATCGTGGAGCTTTTTTTCCCTTGTCATTACTTTGTTTTAGGTAGACACTCATAGGTTCGTAAATATCTACATGTATATATCTAAGTATGTTATGTACTGGGTTTACTTAAGCGAAGTTTTCGGAATAATCCAATCACTTTCAGATCTACTCGAGGCTCTTTATCATGGCCAGTGCCTATCACGACCTCGCTTGGAACGGTAAAATTTTATTTATTTCTTCCAAATAGTAGTTAAAATTACTCTTATTTTTATTCAAGTTATTGGATTATAAAAAATTAAAAATTATAGTTAATAAATAAGATAAAATATTAAAAACCTAAGGGGGGTCTTTTACTTTTTCATTTAAATAGCAGCACAATATTTTCGGCCTTTTTTCACACATTGCTGACATATTCTACGTAGTAATGACTTTTCAGACAAAAGATGGTAAAACGCAATTAATATTTAGGTACTTATAGCAGTTTTTAAATATACATAATTGGACCAATTTATCGCACTGCAAACGCCGGGAGAAATACGGCAGTGTGATAATCAGTCAACTGTAAAACATAAATACATTTTTAAATACATACTTATGTAGATAATGTTATACCTAGTCACAGAATAAATGCTAGAGCTGATTACGCAATTATTTGTCCTAGGTGGGACGCGAACCTGCACAATCTAGCTCAGGTGATAGTCACCAAAAAATAACACGTCACTCAAAATTTCATTACGTATTAAGTAATTACTAATAACTAAAAGTTTGGGTAACACCTATGCGAGACCGGGAACACAAGCATTTTCCACTTTCATTTTTTCAAATAGCTTCCATCATACGAAGTACTTCGTAGACGACCACCCCTCTTCGCTCGCTGCGGCGATGATTGGCAGCTCTAAATGATGGCGCTACGGACTGACAGTCGCTCAAACACTCTTTGATGCTAATCACTTTGTTTTTGTACCGTTTACACCACCGCTGTGAAAACATTAGACTGAAAATAAATCAACGCCTTGCATTTAAATAGACGCTCTTTGATGTTCTATTATTTTAAATAGTTTTCCAAAACAAGGTCAGTTGCGTATTTTGACTGTTTTTATTGTCGTTATTCGACTCGCTGGCTGCTTATTTCGAAAAAATATATATTATATTTATTAAGATGTCTTTATCATTAATATCAGTATTCTACATTTCTATTACTCACCGAACGAAAGTTTTCCATACTTATAATTGTAAATTCGAAAGTAACTCTGTCTGTCTGTTACGCTTTTACGCTTAAACCACTGCACCGATTTTGATAAAATTTGGCATAAACATAGATAAAAAGTTTTTATCACAATTATCCCACAGGAACGGGAGATATAATAACCAGCAGAGATACACCAAAGTAATGTATTAGAGAATAGTCGACCTAAAAAAAGTACTACAAGAAAGTCCGCGATGGCATGTATCTATATCTTATGGTTAACTCACAATAACTACTTTTATGTTAAAAATTTTAATTAAATATATTATGTTATTTTTGAGGCTGTTTTGTTCTGTTCAGTATTAATCCTTATGTAAATAAATCCATTTGTTAGTTTTGCCATTTAATATAGATCAAAACGGTCCTCTACACTATATGAATCAAACAAATACTTTAGAAAAAATTACAAATATAAAATTATACGCCACCAAAAAATTTACCTACGCAAGCCAGCGCTCCATATGACATACGAGCTGGTGCCCGTGTTGCACTCCTTAGCCCTCAACCCTACCTGGCCAGGTCATTTTGGTATTTGGTGTTTTTCATTTCTTTATGAAGCAACATATAGGCTACTTTTCATCTTAGAATTCCCACGAGGTCGGTATTTACGCAGGAAAAGCTTTGTGACACACTGATTTCCATGCGGGTGAAGCCGTGAGCACAGCTAGTATAATATAATATAAAATTCATTAAACGTACACCAATTGTCTATGGATAGAACCGGACACGTGATAGGTTCTGTCAAAGTGAACTGTCAAAATAGTATTTACCTTAACAAAATAACAATAAATGAAAATATGATAATATAATATCAAGAATACTGTAGTCTTATCTTATCATAGATTTATGCTGCTTATGAAAATGAATTCTACAAGTACAAGATTCCGCAAATTCAGTTATGACAGGTGAGATTTTTTTTATAAATTGTCGTTTCTGATAACGTCTATTATCGTGTTTACTGTTTACGCCTTTGAACATCGCGTGCTACGTTCGGTGGCAATTTTAACGAGTTAACCGGTAGTGACCATTCTTGTCGCAGTGTTGACTTTAAGCATACGTTGCAGCTTAATTATTTAAAATGAATAACTTGCTGGGTATTACGAGAAATTTCTCAAGTTCTGCATCAAGACAGGCTGTTAATACTGTGACCGTGATAGGCGGTGGGCTCATGGGCTCGGGCATTGCACAGGTAAGAAAAAATATTGATGCATTTCATGCCCTGTACACTTCTATACACTTTCACTGCATTTAAAATTTTTGGTTTGATATTATGTAGATGTTGTCTTATACATGCATTTATTTCCTCTATGGGTATTTAGTATTTAAAAATCAAGGTATATCTTGGTGGTTAAAATAAGTATCTTTAGTAATATTATCCAATTTATTTTATTAAATATAAGGAAAATAGATAACTATGGAGTAAAATACCAATACTCGTATTTTTGCTATAAAATAGCAGATTTTGTACTGTGTAATTTTGTTTGATAGAAATGAATTTGATATACTGATAAACAACACACATCACTCTGGGAGCACCTTTTTAAAATGTGTGTTTTGCCAGTGTGGTAGCCTATGACCTTAATCGTCTTATTCTGAGAGGAGACCCATGTTCCAGTGGTGAAACAATAATTGGGGTCAAAAAAAAAACAGTTAAACAATGCTGGTTTGGTTTTATTCCCAATGTATACATACATTTTTAGAATGCTTGTCTATATGTCTCCTTGTAAGATAAGGTATGTACATTTTTGACATTATTTTATTTGCTTACGTAGTTAATCCACAGTCAAAAGCTCCAGTTCAAAACTGAATACTGCTGACTTTAAATCCAAAGTAAACTGAACATACAAAGTAAAGCAGAAGAATTTGCTTTACTTTGCATGTTC
The DNA here is from genome assembly GCA_018245835.1 of Mysoria sejanus stolli. NCBI lineage: Eukaryota > Metazoa > Arthropoda > Insecta > Lepidoptera > Hesperiidae > Mysarbia > Mysarbia sejanus. The sequence continues at coordinate 11,270 of DWEJ01000221.1, read as the reverse complement.
ATAATATACTTTATGCTGGATGATACAACTATGAGTGAACAGTACAATAACTTCTGAGATATATAATTGTATGTAGCTATGCGTATGTCTGTTGTAACTAACAGAACTCTGCATGAAATTATGTTAGCTTACTATTATGTCTCTGTCCTTGTCAATCTGTAAAAGAACAAGAGAGACAGAACTATACATGTTTAAAAACCAATTGTTTTATTTTCAAATATACTTAGAAGTTCATTTACTTCATAGTCACATTCATTTACATTTGTAATTGTAATTTTAAATGCTGTAATATTATAATCAATGGTCATTAAAGTTTATTTGCCTAGCATTAGTGTGTCAAATAAAATTATACTGTTCCCTTTGTGACAAAGTCAAACATAATTATAATCAGAAATGTTTGTATATTGGACAATGTGCCTCTGTAGGTAAAGTCAGAAATTGTGTCAGTCAATAGATAATACAATTACATTCTGTCTATTTTCAATGTTTCATGTTAGAATGCTGAGAATATGTTTTACTTACATTGTCATCCATAGTCAAAAAAATATTTAGTTAACAATGCATGTGTTAAGACATACCTAATAGCAAATAACTATAGCTTTGTGTTTACTATACATTTCTGTAGAGTAATATTAAAATATTGACTTAATCATTTGTTGATAAGATTATTTAGATGATCCTATTTTCAAACTTGAGGTTGCTGCTCAAGCCGGCCAGAATGTCATCATAGTGGATTTGAAGCCTGAAATTTTGGAGAAAGCTCAGAAGTCTATTCAAAACAATCTGATAAGAGTTGGAAAGAAGCTGTATAAGGATGAGACAACAAAGATTGACAGTTTTGTTAAGGAAGCGTCTGGCAGGATTAGGGTGTCAACTAATATTGAAGAGGGAGTCAGTGCAGAGTTGATTGTGGAAGCCATTGTGGAGAAACTTGATGTGAAGCAGCAGTTGTTCAACAAACTTGATGAGGTAAATTTGTGATTTTTTCTTAATACAGTGTTTGCATAGATCGATGAGTGCTAAATAGTCTAAACGTGAAGTCCTAGGCCTCTTTCAGATTAGCGTTTTTGTAGTGCATACTGCATATATATATAAATTTATTATTGTACGCGCGTCTTGTACGAGCGGCTAATATGCTAGTTTACGCGCGAGCCTCTTACGACCTTTCTCCTCACATTTTTAAGCACTCGGACACATTGGTTCAAAAGGACCCATCGGAGTAATGTACACACATATGTGTTTCTTGTAAAAACATAGTAGTCAACTAGTCATCTGTAATTCCATTCATATTAGTTTTTTCAGTAATTATATTCATATACACAAAACTTTTGCTCCAATGCCTCAGTGTAAAGTAAAAAAGCCAATGTCCTGTTTTTCCATGATATGTCCTGGTTTTTATTGTGACCTGGGATGCCATTGATAGTTTTTAAGCAGAATAGGTTGCTGCGGCCCCCTGATAAAGTCGTATATTTTAATATTCGCCTGGTAGTTTTGCAATCCCTTTGTTACATATAAATAATTAAGATTAATGTTATTACTTGAATTTCAACACTACATATTAATTAAACTATTGCTACAATATTATTGTGTCATGTTTTAAACTGAATTGGCCTGGTTTTCCATTTTACATAATATCATAGTTTTGAAACTTAAGGTTGGCAACCCTAGTGTAAACCATGATTCCTTATGCTGGTTGTTTTATATTGATGAAAAAACAATCGCTGACAGCGACTCTAAGTTTGCTAAAATAACTAAAATTGTTATGTAATACTTATTATTTGTTGAACTGGTGTTGTTCTTTTCAGCTTGCGCCACCTAATACAATACTTGCCTCAAACACTTCATCAATTTCCATCAATGAAATTGGCGCTGGCATAAAGAGAAAGGACAAGTAAGTTTACTCGACTTTTTTTCATTATCATTCTGTGTCTTACAATGGCCAAGTTTGTATGACTTTGCACTTAGGTCATGTCATCACTATGATAATCACATCAGATAATTATTTATTAGGTTCATTTACATGGTATACACCAGGGGTTCCCAACCTTTTCTTAGAATGGGACCACTTTTATATTATTCTTGTTAGCAGGGACCACTATGTAAGTATAATAAAAATAAACTGTACTAATCAAACTGAAACTTTAATTAGCAAATCAATCTGATATTACAAAACAAGAAATAATAATATTTTTAGGATAAAATTCTGTAATTTTGTATTAATGTGATATTTGAGCTTGCATTTCCTTCACGAGTTGGCTATCCGAAGACTAATATTGTTATTCAAAGCTAGATGCAAATCATCACTAAATTTAAAATCATTCGTCGGCCATATGTTGACTTCTGCATTCCACTGGCGGTCCACAGACCACTGGTTGGGACCCATTGGTATACACAAAGAAAATGTGGTAGAATAAATAAATAAGTTGTGCAACCGCTATAATAATTAAAGGTGAAGACAGCAGTTACAATATTGACACAAATATATTTAAGTAAAATAAGTGACTGCTATTTTGCTCGTGTTGGTTGCAAGTGTGACAGCCGATCTGGCAGTCCTGGATTCAAATCTCGGGTCTTTTACTTATATTATGTAGTAGTGGCTTGTAGTCTAATCACGTGCCCGGTATATGACAATAAACTCACCATTTATTCCATAGTGTAACATAATCATAACTGATGAAACATGGGAGTGTATCACGCGCGTCTGCCAACCTCTTCAGGAATTACAAGTGTGACGTTACGTTTTGTTACGTAAAATAAGTAAATATGTTGGTGGTGTTTCCTCAAATAGGGGGAAGATTACATTTAGCGGTTGCACCATCAAGTTACATGTATTTTTCTATTTCTTTACTCAACGTCATACTGATTATGTTAGTTTTTTTTATTTTAATCAGTGTAAAATTCACACAACTAATATAGGTTCCTAATTTACCGATTTTTTTATCAGATTCGGCGGCCTCCACTTCTTCAACCCGGTGCCGGTGATGCGTCTCCTGGAGGTTATCAAGGGCGACCATATTTCCGAAGAGACATACCAAACCATGATGGAGTGGGGCAAGGCGGTCGGCAAGACCTGCATCACTTGCAAAGACACCCCTGGCTTCGTGGTGAACAGACTCTTGGGCCCATACAGTGCTGAGGCCATCAGGCTATATGAGAGAGGTTAGTTTTATTAGTGCGATAGTTTATTAGGTAGCAATTATTGTTCTGGGCTCGGCTTTGCATCGCTTAATATTTATAATTTGTTTATTATACCTTGAACTGCCAAAAGTATGGCCAAGTATGATGAATAAAGTAGTTAAATATAATTACATAGCAGCACTGGTGGCGCTGCAAAGAAGATAGGTATATGATGTAATCAGAATGACTTCAGAGTTAATCAGTGGCATTCTTTAGTAACGTAATTTATATTATTTAATTTGCTTAATTAATTTTCTTTAATTGTACTGACTGCTACTTTTTACAAAGAATTATAGGATCTTTTACCTTTAATTGTGAGTAAACGTAAACGTAACTTCACGCCTGTAATCCCCGAAGGGGTAGGCAGAGGAATGCAGTACACTCCCACGTTACACCAGTTACGTTTACGTCCCACTATGGAATCGATGGTGAGCCTATTGCCATGCATCGGGCACATATCAAAACTCCGAACTATTACTAGAAAATCTAAATTAGAAAATTTTCTAGTGTTCTATCCAGGAATCGAACCCGATCGGCGCTCGCACTTGCAACCAACACGACCAACGAGGCAGTCCGATACTAAAAGTTCTATTTAACTAAAAATGTTTGTATCCAATTTCAAAAGAGTGTCGATTTAGGTCAATCGATGACATAAGGAATATGATATTCAAGTTGAGAAATGGTTTAGTGTACCTATATTATTATCGATCTACTTCAATATAAATGATCTGCTTCGATTGATAATGTATCAATCGAAGTAAATCATGAGCATTAAGTTTCAGATATCTCTTAAACCCACATACTTTATATTAGACACTTCTACATATTCATTTTGTACTACATATTACCTGGTTATGTATTACCAGTCGCCTCTATATTAATATGTCTTTAGAATTCAATATTATTAGCTTCAAATGTATTGAAAGGTTTCGTGTTCATAATATTTAAAAGTACAAGCTGTTCTGATGTGTGTAAGGATTATGCTTTAAATACTAGCTACAAAAAATGCTCTGATCCATAAGGGGTTGGATTGTTCTGCACTTGTACAAAAGTTTTAAACTAGTTTTGATTAATTTTAAAAGTACATGTAGAAGTTATATCAATATAAATATATGTAATGGCGCCTACAGTGTATTTATCTATTTCTTTGTTATTTATTATGGTGGTGTTTTTTTGTGCTTTTTGGTTGCATGTGGTTTTTCTGAGAAATGGTTAAACGTAAGTATTTTTATAAATTGTTATACTGTAAAATATTTACCTTTATTCTCCTTAGTTTACTAATTAATAATGTGTGATTTATTTACGTTTTTCTTATATTTTTTTACTGGATATAGAACCCTGCCATTTTATCCTCGCGATAATAATATTCAATTTATATTGCCTTATAATCACATTTACAGTCACATTATGTGGGAATAGTTCAAAACATTTTTACACTGTCCACAGAAAATGTAATAGAACTATAGTAATATACATCGGATACTTGTCATCAGGTGACGCGAGCAAGGAAGATATTGATATCGGGATGAAGCTGGGCGTCGGGTATCCCATGGGCCCGTTCGAGCTGGCCGACTACACGGGCCTCGATACTAACAAATTCGTCCTCCAAGTGTTGTACGACAAAACTGGCCACCCCGTGTTTAAACCTATAGAACTATTGAACAAAATGGTCGCCGAGGGCAAGCTTGGCATTAAATCAGGCGAGGGTTTCTATAAGTACAAGAAGTGATAGATAATTATTAATAATGTACGCATATACGCCTATACGATAAACTAATTCGAATATGGTGACCGAAGAAGGATCATTTAAACCGGAAACCCCAGGGAGTTGTAGCGACTGTCCGTGTTTATTGTGTCCGTGTTTGCAATATGTATGGCAAAAGTTTTGTAACAACAGTAAATAATTTTTTCATATACATTATGTATTTTTGACAATAAATTATTATAATATTTTCAGACTTTGCTATTATTTTTTCACCTGTATATAACTAACAACAAAAAATAATATGCTGATTGAAATCTGACAGTACGTGCATCGTGCATGTTAATTGCTTATACTACTTTTTTAGCATAAATAAATAATTTATTGTTATTATTATCTTATTATTTACACTAAACCTAAAACATGAACAATTAATATGGCCATTATTTATATTATCTTATTATTAAATTAAACAATTACATTATTTGACTATATTTTTTGTGGGAAACAGCTCACTCGGTGTATGTACAAGTTCAATAAAATACATATGTACAATTCGACTTCCGTATTATTAAAGCAAGTCCTGCCTACATCCCGCAGCGTGTATTAATATTACAAAATGCGTCGAATATATTACGCATTTTTACTCATGTATGTTACAATAGCAAATAACAATGTTAATGCATTTAAAAATATTATCTACTCATTGTTATGTTAAAATTATTCCGTGATACTGGCTGATAGCAGACTGTTTTGACGTGTTATGTAATGAATACAGTGATAACGTGTTTTATAATACATTTCATTGGTCGTTGTATGAGGGCTTCGTTCTGCTTGGCACACGGAAACTAATCGTAATCTATAATAAACGAAGTTCAAAAACGAATTTAAAATGTTGTAAACAGGAATAAATTCAAACATTTACATACATTAGTTGAATAACGAATGTGGCCATACCTCGACCACGTCTCTGCATATTTGAGTAAAGTTCTTTGTCCTTACGAGAATCGTAGCTTGATATTACATGGACATCTTCCTCAACATATGGTTTATTAAATAAAAGTCTATATGGCAGATCCACAGTAATAAGAATTCAAACACCCAATAAAAACAATTACATCAGAATTATAATTTTAATAGATACATAATTTTGTTTTTAACATTTTTTACTTGTTTGTGTTGGTGATTTTTAAAAACGTTCCGATATTATGACGCAAATAAGGTTGTCCCGCCACACATACAATTGCCATTACCTTAATGTTATGTAAGAAAAAATGTCTGTATTGCTAATATCAGCCTTTATTCTATAATAAAGTAATTTAACTCGAGTATATCTTTATTATTGTAAATTATTGGACTGTTGTATAGCGTAGATAACATTGACATTTTTGTAGGCATGCAACACAAAACGGACGCCGAAATATTCCGCGGCAAAAGATGTGTAGTTTTTTGAGTTTTTGAGTCGATGTAAATACATATCGAGGGGTGAAAGGCTATTTGTTTTAAGCGACATTTTTAGCGATATTAAGTTATATATATTTTCGGAATCCGCAATTTTTTCTGATTCCGAATATGTATATAACTCTATATCGCTAAAAATGTCGCTTAAAACAAATAACCTTTCACCCCTCGATTATGTAGTTACAACACGCAGACATAAACGTGACACTTGCGAAGAATGCTCGTTCTCTCCCGCCATCTAACGTCGGCTTCCAATGACTATGGCCCCTCAAGCGTACCTTGTACTATGCTCATGTATGTACGTCATCATAGTGAGGTGTCTTGTTTACTTCTGCAAGTTATATACTGATATTATTCCTTGAATAACATTGAAGATTGTTTTGTCTGCTCGTTGAAATTAGTGGCGAGTGAGTCTGACGGTTGAGCCGGGGGTTCACCAGGGGTGCTGTGATTCATAAAAAAAAATACGTAGTGTTCATAGCACAGAATCTAGTTTGGTACCTAAATTCTGTAAGGGTGTAGTCATATTATTATTATTCATGTCTTACATATAGATAGTATTTTTGGCAATTCTAGGCGACGCGTCAGCTCGACACATCGACATAGCGATGAAACTTGGTGCAGGCCACCCCATGGGGCCCCTGGAGCTGGCCGACTACACGGGGCTGGACAACAAGGTCAGGGTGCTGGCCGTGTTGTTGGAGAGAACTGGCGATCCGGTGTTCAGGCCGATAGGGATATTGAACAAACTGGTGGAAGAGGGGAAAATCGGGAGGAAATCTGGCCAGGGGTTTTATAAGTATGATAAGTAGGGAATACGTAATTGAAAGTCTAATAAATGTAAGTTTATTGTGATCATTATCATTATCAGTCGACGTCAATTCGCTGCCGCATGTGGGCCGATGTACTACAGTTGTTAGCTAAAGTCACAAAGTTTGTCGGTGTTATTTTCTGGTAAATATACTAATTATTTCTTGTCCCGTGCCCTCCAATAGAATAATACAAATGTTTTGTGGACGGCCTGACTAGGTCGGTTATATCCGAGGTACTTCAGCTCCCGGTTGTCGAGCCGCCGGCGATCGCAGCGCGGGCGCGACGAAAATAAAAACTAATGTTGATGGATTTTTATCATTTTTTGTGATAATTAGTGATACTGCGTTTAAATATCGATTACGTTAAATTTTTTATTACCATTGTCCGCTATTGATATAGTATCGTAAAGTAAATAGCCTTGTATGCGGACAAAGCGTTTTAGGGTTCCTCATATCAATAATATTTATTTAGTCTTCATCGTAGGGTTCATCAATAATATTTATCTAGTAATTTTCGTGAAAATTAGTTTAATTAATAATTAATTTTATTGAATACCTATTAATAAATTTGATAATAAAAATAAAAGATAATGGTGATAAACTTTTTCAGATATATTATAAAATCATTTTCAGTTGTTCGTTGTTTTAGTCAATATGTGGCTGTGTTTGAAATGATTTTGTTATGTTTTCGTCATTTGAGAAGCTATTCAATTACGACTGCTGCTTTTATAATATGTTAATAGCGGTGAAATGAAACACGTTGTCACGATGATTTATCTATTTATTGTTCATGACCGTTCTAGACCAAAATACAATAACGACTTAGTGGCCGTATTATTTTAGTATATATTATTTATAGTTATAGTGACTGATATTTTTTACAGAATACTTATAGGTGACACAAAGTAAAAGTAATACGTTTTATGATGAGAGTAATGTAGGAGCAACTGGTCAGGTCTGAGGGTAGAGGTATGGCCCTCGCGGGACCTGCGGAGGCAATGTCCTCTCAAAACATTGTCTAATGTGTCATAGTGTCAATACAGAAACAAACTACTTGAAGTATTCGATTTATCCTCACATGATCATGCTCTAAATTTTTCCAAGACTTAATAAAGTAGACCAGTCGGAACGCGCCCGGGAGCGAGTGGGCAGTCCCCGACGTTACTAACTTTAGCTGTTGTTCTTGAAACCCTAAGAGATGCTGTGGCCTTATTATAGAATGCTATAGTATTCAAATATACAATCAAATATTAAATTAAAAACAAATAAATACAATTATAGCGCGCTTTATTATTTATTTTTATGGAATTATTTAGGGTATTTGTTATTCGGCAATAAGAGGAGGCGAGGGCGCCACTTCCGCATATTGATCAATCGTATGAAGTTGTACATATTAATTGTAACTTGTATTGAACTTAATTATGAATGTTGATTCAATTAAATTATTTTATAATTCCGTTGATTGTTTTATTTTAAATCAAAAAATTAAACTACTTACGATACTTACGTACAAAAATGTTTTATCGAACTGTTAGAAGCATACTTTTATGATATCGGTAACGTTTATCGAGACTTCGTGTCTAATCCGAATTATCGAATTTTATCCTACATACCTAAATCCAGTTCCCAAGCATGAGATGGGATACGGGTTTTAGGGAGATAAACACTTCGTGTTCAGACTAAACAAGGCTCGTGTTACCGGCGCCATAGCTATGAAAATAACATCATGCCCGTATTTCCCCGAAGGGATAGGCAGAAAAGTTTAGTCCTACCAATTTCACCGCTTATACGACCCGCTATGGAATATTTGATGAAACTTCCATACACCTGTTTATGGCTTTGAACTCATTACTTTTATACGTCTACCCTACACACGTATGAACAAACGCGTGGCTATCTTTTCTAGAGTGATATCATTATAAATAAATGGATTTACTGCATTTTATCGACAATGCGAATATTCCGTCGTAAAATCGATATCTCCCGTCAATATTGACGAATATTTGATTAGATAAGTGGTGTCGATCGGGCCTCCGCAGGCCCGCAGTGTGCTAAGCGAGGCGGCCAGCTCCCAGCTCTTGTTCATTACTCCAGTTGTTCCATTGGGGGTGTTCGCGAAAGGGTGCGGTCTCTTTTTATCTTCATGTTTAAGACAAACCCGTCAGTGAGAATTGTAAGTGTAGTGTCGGTTATGTAACTGCTATTGTGGTTCAGTGTATGTATATACATACTCGTATATTAGAAAATCGCCATTGGGCTAGCGTGGTGGTGTGGTGTGGCTGGAACGTTAAAACGATCGCGGCATATGACGGAGGTTTTTTGGGAGATCTCTTAAATATTTGAAGAATAATAGACATCGCATCATATATACATGCCGTCAAAATGTGATAGTTTATTTTATCTATCGCCAGGGAGATGTGTGGGAATTGTTTCATATGTAGATAGACGAGGTTCAATTTTTAAAATATATCCCGATGGTTGCCAGGTGACCAAGATTATTCATTTCGTAACATATTTGTATCAGTACTTGCATTGTACGTGTAACATAACTGGTGTAAATTTGGGAGTACTACATCCGTCTGCCCTAGCCCTTTGGCAAATATAGGCGTGACGTTACGTCTTACAATAATACAATAATAACCGTTATATAGTTTTTTAAACAATGTAAAAATTAATTTTGAAATTTCGAGTTTAATTATTAACACGCATTACACATTGCAAGGGCGTGTTTACTAAAATATCAGTTTTATTTTATTTGTATACGTATTATTAAAAGAGTCAAGAAAAGTTAATACGATACCGAATGACTCAAACTCTCTTCAGTGACGAGGGATGATGAAGTAATATTATAGATAAGATGAACTTTGAAAAAAATGTTTTTCTTTTCATGAATATCGTATAAATCAGGTTTGCACGAGATTCCATGTTGGATAACGAATGCGGCATTTTCTATATAAGTATTGAGATTTGAATAGTCTTATTCGTTAGAAATTATTGTTATAGTTATCATTTATTCATCGGTTATGACTGTCTGTCAATCTGTTGCAGATTTAGAAAAAAAAACGAAGAAAAAATTCTAGCACAATAGTTTCACTAATCTTGACAACCCTGGCATGTTTCTTCTTTTATAAGATTAATAAAACTTAAATCTTTTATATCTTTTATTATTTATTTATAATCACATACATATGTACATTTGTATCATGTTTTATAAAACGCTAACCTACCACACAATAACAAATGTTTCAGTGATGTCAAATAAATTAACTAATCAGCCCGTGTCTCTCCGCTCCTGGGTATACCTAGGCCTCCCCTTTGTTGCGCCACGTTCTTCGGTCCTGTGCTGCCCGAATCCGTTGCGACCCTACAATTTTCGTAAATTGGTACGACCATCGGGCTGCTGGTGTGCGGGCGTGGCGGATAGTACTTTGGTCCACCTACCGTCTTCTCTTCGAGCCACATGCCCTGCCCACTGCCAATTTAATCTCATGATCCTTGTAGCAACTTCTTCAACTTTGGTTGAAGCCCGCTGTGCAAGATTTTGTGCAATTTTTTCTTCGTGAGCGTCCATGTTTCAGAACCGTATGTTAGAGTGGGCAGGACTACCACAACCACTACTTACAACCAGTGATGTCAAATACCTGTTACGATTTCCCGCGCAAAAACAGCTATGTGCTTTACTCAATCTAATCTTTCATTTACAATATAATCACAGTGTGATACCAGCTGTATCTGCTGAAGGTCTGTAGGCAGCTGCACTACAATGTCTTCTATTGATAGACGAAAAGAGAATATTACCTTGTGACCACAAGTCAATTCAACTGATTAATTAATTGGATATTGAACACTTATTTACTGTCGTCTGCATGATCATTACTGATCCAGGCATTTTTCACCTTGTTTAGCTCACTGCTGAAGATGGGCTTCGCAAGACGGGTTGTGCTTATAATCCATTTGCTGGACATGCGGCCTGGGGATCGAGGGCAGGGCATTGAGCATACCGCGATCTGCCAGCGCCTCGACACCATACGACGGGTACTTACGGATTGGTTAGCGCATCAATACCAGAGCGGTAGCCAGCAACATGTTCAGTGTACATATATCATAAATATTATATA
>DWEJ01000220.1:0-19257 GCA_018245835.1 Mysoria sejanus stolli | reverse complement strand
ACTTGGAATCGGTGGGTCTGTCATCCGATACCTAAATAGGTATCAATGTATATAATACAATACAATACAATACAATCATGTATATAATACAAGTATTGTCAGCTGTTGTGTTATAGAATTTACCCTTTACACTCTCTCACCCTGCTCTGGTCTCACATGTATAATGGCAAAATTACAACTCTATCACAGAATGGAAACCCAAAAAAAAACTACCATTCGATGTTAATAACACGTCTACTGAAAAAAAATGTTTTTGTTGATAACCCTGACAGTCTTCCCTGAGATGCTTCTACAGACTTTCCGCTACGACATTGAGTTTAGAAAAAATAGGCATATGAATGTTACAAAGTCTATATGACGCTGGCCACTGATTATTTTGTAGAACGTGTGTTTGCACGGCAAAAAATAGTATTCAGCTAAGTATTTCCGTTGGGAAAGTCATTGGAAACATAATCAATCAGAAAAAAACTTGAAAGATTACAGCCTATCCTTAAAACTAACTTAGTCACGCTAAAATTAGTGAAGAAACAAGAAATCATAAGCTAGATTGATTGATCGTCGGTTGCTGAAGGTCGAATAAAAACATACAAGCGTGATCGGGTCTCGCCCACAAAATGCGATCAAAGTACAAGAAAACGCCTGAGTATTATAAACTATATTTTCCTGGTAGAAATTTGACCCACCACCCTGGACTCGGTAGTCATTGATCACTGTACTAACCACTAGACCGACATTCCAGTCCACGATCTGCAGTACACCTATTGACATTAGAATGTAAGAGTGGCAGAAAGTATACTGTTACGTATAAATTGTATAACTTAATATGCATAATCTATGCATGCTACTATTTCCATCTCATATTTTTTTAATAAATGTCAAAAGTAACGTCTTGTGGTATTAACGACATGTAACAAGTTTACTTTGTGAGTTAGATGAAGTTATTTTTTAAATTCAAAACTGTGAGTAACGATGGCTAAAGGAATACTATATGACGTTATAATTATTTCATTTTAAATTACTTAATATATTAAATAATTTATTGAAGATTCTGCTCAGATGAGTAAAGTGTTATCTTTATGGTATGTTAGTTACTCAACGAAATAGCTCAGTGAAAACCTTGCTAAGGTGTCTGCTATGCTATCGGCGAGTAGATGTGCGTTGGGCAGAAACTTTGCAGTTAAATGTAAACTTAGACGTGATCTCGGCTGCCCTAAAACAGGCTAGAACACGGATATCGAAAAACTACCATTTATTTGATATCTACATATATTTTTATGACAAAACAGTTTTCGATGTAGGATTTAATTTGTTACTAACGATTACGTAAACTTCAATTGCATGGCGTACATCTAAATAAACTTTACCTTTCTTAGTAATGTGATTAATCAGTTATCACAATCAAATCAAAACAATACTTAATAGATGAATTGTCCCCAGCGAACCAATTATACCTCATCGAAATCTGCTCAGCCCTTGATTTTCCAAATGTGTTTATAAATTTCGAAGCCGTGTAACGCATAATCAAACCATATTATTTTTTTTATCTAAATTTATATTTAGCACGCTCTCGTTTCTCGCGGCTTGCGCGACACGCGTCTAAAAACACAGTAATAGTCTATTACAGTTGAGCTTAAAGTTAATAGCCTTGAAAATATAAGACATTAAGCTATTCTTCAAAGAATTATATCTCAAGCAGTTTACTCCTAAAAACATTTGCCGAGCTTCGAGATTAAGTAATAAATAACGTCTGAGAAAATTTAGAGAGTAATTTATAACGTGGGATGAGTCGGGGGAGGAAGCGGTGTGTGTTTTTTAATAACAATGTATTCTATAACAATGACGTCGCCCTCGCTCGCCGCGGTACTTTCAAACACTGGACTATATCGACACTCGGTATTGGTAATTCAAGAAAATTTATTAGTATCATAATGGTTTATTTTTGATGCACCTCATATTATGTAATACGAAGTACATTAACGTTTCCGGTAATGGTGGTTGAGTTCTTTAAACAATAGTTGGTAATCTAGTAATAACAGTTTTGTTAATAAATTAAGATATTGTTATTGTGTCTACATCTACTAACACGGTGTATGATGGTGTGTAATTTAATTGATATTTTTCTACAGAAATATTTACAAAATATGTTGTGAAGTACATATAAAGGACTAGACAGACCACTATCAACATGTGTTTATCGCTTTGTTATTGTTGACACCACCCATTACCCGGCACATATCCCGTGTCTGGTGTCCGTCGACTGTAACTGCTAATGGATCTTAACTCCCGTGACGTCACACGTCACGATTGTGTCACTCTGGCTAACCAAATGTTAAACACAATGTATATCTTTTTAACAGGTGATCGCAGGGCTGCAAAAAATTATACAGTATTTGTTAAGTTGTTTAAAATTATTCTTAGCTAAATACGTACTAGCTTATGGACACTCTTTAGAGGTTATTCGTGGGATCTTTAATCTTAAAAATTATATGTTTATTAAGAGGGTGAAATGTAGAAAGTCATTTTTTAACTAACGAATTTGAATTATAATTCGGTAAGTTACTAAATAAAGTAAGATAAGTTTATTGAACCTAAAATATCATTCGCCAAATTAACTAACAATAAAACTGCTTTGCATAAATGTTGAAGTAATATATTTGTATTTACAAATAGCTTTAATGCAAAACACGTTGTAAAATACGGACAAATTATGTTGAATGTATTGACGTTTTGAAAGATTAAGGTTAGAATGACCATAAAACAAAGTGCTTATTTTAGTCCGTTCAAAATGACATATATTTTCCAATATGTTAATTATTCAGTTGTTCTCATCATTATACTAGTAGGAGTATTAAGTATGAAAGTACTTATTTACTTTAGAGTATTTCAGAAAGAAAACGCCGAAGTCTGTAACATGTCCCGTATCTCTTTACCGCATTCAGTGCATCGCATTCCTTTTGGGTGTGATATATGTAATGGTCGTCGATACGATTTTCTTTTCCGTAAAATAGAAGCAAATAATCGAAACACGGAGACCACGAGTACGTTTTCTGGAGATATATCACGAGTGGCAGAAATGTGGTATACCAATATAATATATGGTATAGTGGAAATAGCGTCGTGTGTAGTGGTTCCAATTTTGTTTACACATTTAACTGTCACGCAAAAAATGTGGAGAAATGAGGTAAAAGGAATTGACGTAGGTTGGCAGATAAAACATTGTCAATTTAATCAACAATCTTGATACTGTATTGGTAATAAACGCTAAGTTTTTTATCATAATGTGATTATTAATTTACACAGCTATTTTTTTAATCAACTCGTACTTTGTAAACGTGCTCGACTGTGCCCTTCACCCTTCCCATATTGAAAGCAAAGAAGCATTCAATATTGGAACGATGGAGCGCTTGGTCAAAGGCACTGATGTCAAAATGTTTTTGGAAAAGTATATTATAATATTTCTTCGTATATCCCGCGTCAAGTCGAGTCAAAGATTATCTGCTTTGGTACTGAAACAGAATCCGTTTTTCAGTATATTGCCTTGAATAACCTTTACTGAAATATTCTTTATTCATTTTACCTAAATACTAATTCTCGACATGAAATATTATTTTATTTGGTACAGATTTATAGTACTTCTTTAAATAAAAGACATATTTTTTATTACAAAAACATATAACATTTTAGGTTTCTTAAACCGATCTTCATAATAAAATTCCAAATATATAAATAAAATTTCACATGACGTTATAACATGTAACTTATTTAAAGTCTTCAATTCCGCGATCATTGGTCTTAAATCACCGAAGTCTCTTCCCTTTATTTCACCCCAATGAGTAGGGTGTTTCCATTCACCGTAATACAAAACGATATTTCTCCGGGGAAATAATCTGAGCCTTGAAATCCATCATACGGAAACCGGGTCACTGAATCAAATGTCACTGGAAACTGTGGTTATATTTAAAAGTAATTTTTATTGACAAGCGGTAAAACACACAGCTGCAAATCATTTTAGTACCAGGGTAAAATATTTACCTTTTGCAAATCTAATTGGGTTTATTCTTTTTTATTATATTACATTTATTAAAATATTTAATTTCATTGCACTATAATTACAAGTTTAAGTAGATATCATAATGTAATTCGTATAGTCGTTAGTGTGTTGGTGCTATGATAATCGTATAAATATATTCTGAGATAACCTTAGAACCAATGAAACTAAGGGTAGATGGTTTTATCTACCACTAGCTGCAGTCTCAGGTTCTCCTCGCAACCACAGTCTCACCGAAACCACAATGTATGCAATTGAGTCACAATTGTCATATTTATGCCATATCGACATTCTTATACACATATTGTGGATACCTGTAAATGTAAAAAAACCGCTTCCAGTATTGTACTTATTACTGCTAACCGTTTCGAGACCTTCTGCAGTAATGTTTAATTTTAATAACTGGATAGGAAATGTGATTCGATTTTTCGATTCGATTTAAATTATTTCGTAAAGCTGCCAATAATCACTTCCGGTTGATATTCATATTTTGGAAATGCTTAACTTTTCCAACACGTGTACATAGCTTTATCGATATGGAGTTGTAGGAATTCCTTTTTCTATAGGTATTTTTTGTAGGTCGCATACTTCATGCAGTTCTTCACCGCTAAATGAATGTGATCAAAACATTAGCACTAGCAATCTTGTTCCACTGTCTGATAATTCATAGTCATTACCTTTTACTGCAGTCGGCAGTTCTCTGTCCATTGAATGTTATTATGTACTGACAAATTTAAAAAAAACTATCTGTGAACTTAAATGAAACAAGCACATGAAATTTCTAAATAGTCATACAACTATAGCGAGTACTTGGACCGTTAACTTGTATATACTCAGATTCGAATACTTCGTGTGTCCCCCTAACATTAAATAAAATATGTACATTATTCGATTCTATACAAAAAAAATCATATGTCTCGTACGAAATTTTTTCGTTTTCCGATATGCGAACAATTTCCAAAGGTCTATCTAGATCGCCATCAATATCTGCGGTTTCAACTTTGACATTTGACGTAACAGCGGCCATACGAACGGAATAACTTTTTCTACATATCGAACTATATATTCCGACCCTTGGGGTCGCCTCTCACACACATCAACTAAATCAATACAAATTATATGATAATTTAGATCTTACTTTATGAAGGATTTAACTTGACATATATGTAATTGTGTACCGTAATCTGCCATAGATGTACATTCTTATGCAATAAAGCGAATCTAATTAAAATTGCAGATAAAAAAATTAACTAAGTAGATGAATAACATATAGGTCGTATTTGTGTGATTCCCAAACAAATGTAAAAGCTACAATGCAATAGTATACGTTAGCGGCATTAAACGAGGTCCGACCCTCAGCCGTCAAGTCGGGTCACTCAAGCGACGACTATTGGTTAAGCAACTTTTTTATAAGAACCTAAGATTGGATCTCGGGTATTGTGGCCTTCGGAAATGGAAATTTTAACAAGAAGTCGAGTGTGGAGTAACTTTTATTTGGATTATGTAATAAAACTGTACGTAGAAAGAAATCTTTTCTGTTTACGTCTGCGGTTCCGTTTTTGTGTTTTGATAAACAATTTATATATTTATGTTGTACATAAAATATATAATGCTATTTTTTTATTTTTACCATTCGTCATTTATTTAATAATATAATATGTTCATACCCAGAAAATATTACGTAATAATATTAAACGTAGGGTTATTTATATCATTGGTACGAATAGGGAACAAGGGAAAATATGAAAAAAATGTTACTGAATACCTTCAGACTAAGTATCCATGCCTAAGAAAATTAGATGATATTGTTCGTTTATCTATACTAATAATATAAAGCTGAAGAGTTTGTTTGATTGTTTGAACGCGCTAATCCCAGGAAATATTGGTCCCATTTGAATAATTCTTTCAGTGTTAGATAGCGCATTTATCGAGGAAGGCTATAGGCTATATAACATCACGCTAAGATAAAAATAAAAAATAAAAATATTGCGACAACGGCAAAATTTAGAGCTTTCCTTGCGTGCGTTGAGTAAACGGTGAAAGTTACTCAAAAATCATGTACTACAAAATTTTTCCCCTCTAAAAGTTCTAAATAAAAGTCCGCGAGCGCTTATGTCTAGCTTTTAACGTTAACCCATTATAACCACATAATACATTATTTGCGAAGGTGTTTTAATAAACATGATATTAATCCTTATCCAAACGAATAAGTCATTTATCACAGTCACTTATTTTTGAACCTAATCGCCCTTGAAAATATTTCATTTCAACCAATATATAAAGATTTATTAAAGTTTTTAAAATAATAAATAATGATACCATGCGCGCACGGCGCGGGCGTGCAGTGTACGGCGCGGTGAGGCGGGGGAGGGCGACAGTGTCGAGAGCTGCTTTTTTACGTAATAGCTGCTGCTATGCTGCTGCTGATAGCTGCTGTTTTACGTAAAAACTGATAACCACGCGGGCGAAGCCACGAGCACAGCTAGTTTAATATATAGTAGTAATTCTTACATATACATTAACAAAGATGAACAAAGTAATTGAATTATCTATAATATACTATAATAGAACTTCACAAGGATGTTACAAACAGTATCTGATAAAACAACGTTGTCGTTATCAATGGCGTGTTTGGGGAGTACCATCAGTAATCAGTTTCGATAATTGATTTGCGTAAATTCAATGCAGTATTTACGATCCGATTGGAAATTATAAATCACAACAAAAATCATATTCCAAAATTACTTCAAAAATAGTTTCAAACCCGCTAGTTAAACCGTTTTGAAATTGAATTCGTCTGTATATTTTTTTGTGTAATTATCATTTTTGAAATTTCAACTCGAGCAAATGTTTGGAAAATCATGTTTGTGGCCTATCTCTATGTTTATTCGACGAACTTAAAATAGAGTTGATTTCTATCGCTACGGTTTATTCATTACGCGTCTCAGTCTACCTACAGAGCGGTATTGGGAGCCACATCAATGTACAGTATAACAGTCTAGCTTCCTTTCAACGCTCACTAATAACTGAATTGTTTCAAAGTGAGTTATTCTTTTATTTTTATATCGTTCACTTATATATCCGTCTACTCCGTATGACAAGGTGTACATCCAAAAATCTTCACTACTAGTTGAAATTTATATACAAATATTTCATATAACATTTGATTTAAAATTGTAACGTTTAATTAAAACACTACGTTGTATTAGGCCAGCAGTATAGAAATAGAGAGGCCGAGTTTCAGTCGTGTTTTATAAGAATTCTCTACGATCGCGTGGTAATATTTTACACTTAAATATATATTTGTTTATCGTTAGTTAAAAAGTAACGTTATTTACATGCAGTGAAAATAAAACACTAGTCAATTGTTACGCGGTAAGTAGAGTGGTGTAGAGCCATTGGCTAGACAAGTCAAGAACGGCTGCGGCTCGACCTTGCCGCAGTACGTGTAATTATAGACCGGCCAGTGTCGCCAACGGCTAACCACAATCTCAACGGCGACGTACCATACTCGCCTTATCACTGAAAATGGCTGAACGACTGCAATATAATCACATACACCACGTGTACATCCTAGTGTTTATCAAGTGTAAAAGTGTGTTCAATACTGTGTGACGTTTAAAGTGTGCTGTGTTATTTCGAGAATGTCATCTGCTGCGTCGACGACTGGCAGAAAAAGTTAGTTTCCAGTGTATTTTTAGTCAAAAATATTTCGCCCTAAATAATAACATTGCTTCGGAAATCTGCTTCGTTATCACATTATTATTCAACGCAGATTATTAATATCATTATATAGACAGTCGATACTAATTTGAATGCATAATGAATGTGTTATGAATAATGGTCTAATAATGTTGCCGTAAGTTGTATATTTCGTAATTTTGTGCCCGGTGTATGGCAATAGGTTCACCACCTATTCCATATTGGGACTTAAACGTAAGTGGTTAAAAGTAGGAACGTACTGCATTAATCTGCCTATTTCTTCAGAAATTACAGGCGTGATGTTACATTGTCCACTATGTTTTGTCAATGTGAAATTTTAGCTATTTCTATAACTTCAACAAATTACTATTAAATTGTTGTGATTTTTATGGTAAAAGTTGTATAATGAAAATAATTTCTATATGCTATTTATGTTTGAGAAATCATTTTGTACAATGCTACAAATTTTTATATCTAATAAATCTCGATTATGTATCCATATGCAGACAAAAGATTATCTAAAATAATGATATTTTAAATGCAATTAATCAGCCGGTTATTTAAAATTGGTCATGTAATTCAGGTTTAATAAACTTTAACACCTTGAAATTTAAAAAAATACAACAATACTAATAAATTGGATAGTAATTTCACTAAAGAAAATTAGAATTAAATAACAAAAACAAGTAAATTGATTATTGGTATCTACATTCTAACTATATTTTAATCATGTAATAGATAAACATTTTTTCAATAGAACTAATTACCCCGTTATTGTATACTATTATTAAACAATACCATATATTATATTCAGAATGTATGGTACATGAACTCAAATGTCTCCCAAGTTTTCTGTGCTTCTAGACCAATAGCTAAAAATTTAACATTTTTGTATTGGATCCAATGATAGCCTCTAAGTACTTATTTTATGTAAGAAATACGTACCATGTGGTCGCTTTCAATTTCAAAGCCTAAAAATATGTATATTTTTTATTGATGTTGCGAGCAGATGCGTCCTACGATGGACCACACATGTCTAGTGACAGCCTATTCAATTTCACTTTGAGGAGTGGCACTGAAAATATAGACGCCTGTACGGTGTTTTATTCATTGCCTGTCAATTTAACTTGCCATCACAAAGACTCGCCACATAAAGTTTCATTGCGTGTATTACAAGCTATGTACATGTTAGAACCATATAAATGTTTTTATTACAGAAACAATGTTGCTACGTCTATTTCTACCGCTGAGCAGCAGTTTTAATAGTATGGAGTTGTAGTTGCATGTTAAATGAAAAGTAGGATTATATAAATACATATGTAGCTATTTCATTTGATAAATGAAAACATTACAATATAGGAGGTAGGGATCCAGTTCTCTGAAAATATAATATTAACAATATTACATCTTAAGTAGTATGATAAAACGTAAAGTAATATGATAAAACATAAAGTAATATGATAAAACATAAAGTAATATGATAAAACATTAAGTTGTATCATAAAACATAAAGTAGTATGATTAAACATAAATTAGTATCATAAAACATAAAGTAGTATGACAAAACATAAAATAGTATGATAAAACATAAATTATTGTTATTAAACAATCACATCAGTTCTCTTATGAGTAGACAGAAAGCACAGACTGCCTAATATTTCTATTCTCACATACCTGCCGTTCTTATTCCACATTGATCACTCTCGTCATATAAGCACGCCAGTTCTAAAGACTTCCGACTTCTCCATCATTTGTTTTCGTGACATTATTTTGTTGCTCGTTCACATGTCACGTGCGAAACGTACGTGTGATAAACGCATTAAAAATAATGTACGTCAAACGTTTGTAGAATGTAGCGCGTGTACTCGGCTCGCTTGGGGCGGTAGCAGCGCTACCTGTGTGTACTGTAAAGCAATTGTTGTTCTAACCATTTGAGTTTCGGTATGAAGGGTATGGTTACAGGAACAATTGTATGCTAGAAAGATCGTTTCTCAAACTTCATGTCAGTCTTCAAAGATACCAACGCGTCTGTTACCACCCTCGAATAGGACAGATACTAGTTATTGTAAACTGCACCTTTAGGGACACATATTAACAAGCTCATTGTTACTAAGTCTAACTTCTGCAGTTCTACATCAATTATTACCTTTAGACTAATAGGATTATTAAACACTAAGTGTAGCTGAACCTAACAATTATATCGCCATCCTATTAAATATTTTACCTGCTCGTTCGCTATCATCTTCACAAAAAAAACATATGAAAATATTTTTAACATCAATTGCTCTTCTATGATTCATTTCCAGGGCAATTTCCTAAACCAATTAATTTTACTAATATTTAGTGCGTTTCATATAGGTACCATTGCATCAAATAGTTCAAGAATTTTCTCGAAGTTGATGAATTTTATTTCTGAATATATATGCTAGGAAACCCGTCATAAAAATGATGAATAGAAGTTCCTAGGCACCTCTACTCCATTTTAGGACACATCTGCACTTTCCATCAGACGAGATCGGCGCCAAATTATATTGTATCATCGATATAAAAAATGCTGAGTTTATAATGTGAAAGTACATTTGAATTATATTGGTGTTGGTATCTTTGGCTGTAAATGGTAAAACATAGTAGTGTACTGCACTCCTCTGTCTACCTCTTTGAATATTACAGGCTTGATATTATGGTTTTTCTTGTTTTTCAGTGGTACTTAGCACTTTGCTCGAGACGGACCACTACAGTAGTCTGATCAAGGACCTAACATGCACGAAATGTAATAAGTATATGAAGCCGCCCATACATCTGTGCGTGGACGGCCACAGCATCTGCGGACCATGTTACGAGAAGAGCTACCAGTGCCATGTGTGTCAGGTGAGCTACCGTTAACATTTTGTTTATTTAACCTTTATTGCTACCCCGAAACTGTGCTACAAAAGGCGGAGTTACTGCCTTAGGTATTCTCTACCTGTCAACGGAGGGTGATGGTGAGAGAAAGTTGTAGATTCAAAAAAGTCTGTAGTAACTAAAGGTGAATGTACTCGTATTCGTATACTCGTATATGTTATTAAAAACTTTTTCTACTAATTGTACGCCCATATCTTTATCGGCTTTCATAAGTCCACTGATGGACTTCCCTTTCTTCCCCATCTCCCCTAATTGGCGACAAGACTTACGATTTTGGACCTGGATTCTAGACTAGACTAGATTCTGGATTTCTTTAACATTTTGCATTTATAAAAATGTTTCTTGATCCTTTCTTTTTTGACGTGTATTAATCCTACATCTTACTTGTTTAATATATTTTCGATAAACAGAGATTAAACCCAAACAGTGCATTCAATGACTTTACGTAATTATAGTAAATATACATATGTAATACGTTTTTTTTTTCATATTAGTGCGCTGTGTAGAACTGATTCAATTATTTATCAAAATTTTCTCATTTAAGTGACAATGTTTGTCTTTTTGAGAATAAATTTCTTCAAACATAGACCTACATTTCTAGGTATTATACGAGAGAACACACCTTGAAAAAATTATCCCCAAAGTAAACATGTTATACAAGTTTATGTGGAAACGTTATTTGCAATACAAAGTAAACTATGAGTAATACAATTAACCCTGAGTGTAAACAAAATGTTACAATACAATACATGAGTTATATTCATGCATATTATGTTTCATATTTGTCACAACGTTGAAATACACTTTCATAGGTATCTCTCCGCTTTGCATTTAAAATTGCCAAGTCAATCCTGTAAGGATCTGACGTACTAATATACCTATTACCAATTATAATTACATATACGAAAAATTTAATCGAATGTTAAGTTGAACATCAATTTGATACAATGATAAGTGATACTAGGTTCGCGAATCAAGGCTACAGTTATATATCAATTCTTTACATGAAAAACCATAACATAAACAGACGGAGCACCCACCTGACGATAAATGGTTACTGTCGCTTATAGAGATCTTCAACATCACAGGTGTTATCAATGCATTGTCCAGTGTAAAACTTTATAAATCTAGAACTTTCTAAAATCTCAAATTGAACTTATAGAACGTATGAGTCTAAAATGTAACATCTTGTTTACAGAAAGAATTCGCGTTGATCCGTCCAATGGTGCTGGAGTCGCTGGCGAACAAGGTGCTGTTCCCCTGCACGAACGCTGGGTGCCCGAAGCATGCTACCTTGCCGCTGCTAGAGAAGCACTCCCCTCACTGCCAGTACCGGATCATCAACTGCTTTATGGCGAGAGTTTATGGTCAGCTATCAATTATAAATAAATCACCTTTCGCACGCATTTTCACACGTCAATACGTAAATTATTACGTCAATACGTAAATTATATGCATATTTTTGGGTTTAAAAATGTATCGTTTATTACAAAAATTTTGTGTAGAAATTGAACTCACGACCCCCGGCGCAGCGGTTAACTTCTCTAACCAGTACATGAACAGGCCAACCAAAAGAAGTATACTGCGTTATCATAAACATTTGAAATGTGCACAAAACGAACCTTAAAGAAATAACAAGCAATATTCGAAGTTCAAAATTCAGGGAGGAATTGTTAGACATGTTAGAGTTATGTACCTATTTCTAATGTCCGCTAAGTGTGTAGAACCTGTCAACTGGTACTTGGCCAGTGTCTAAAATTTACAGCTTTATCCTTTCTCATTTTATGGGGAAACCAGTTTTCAACTGTACAGAGATAAGACGGTTGATGATCTTGATGATTCAAAGTACATTAGCTGGTACATTGAAGAAAACATAAACTTCATGATGACGGTTAACATTAGTTCAGACAATGCGAGTAAATAAATATTATGAAACGACATTTTGTTAATGAATAATGAAACACACATATTTGAAATTAATTGAAAACAAATGAACCTCTAATAACAATACAATATAGGCACCGGTTGATTAATTGAACCTAATTCAACATTTTTAATATTATATCATCACGCTAGATTCTTCGTGGAGTAGCAGAGATCACGAGCGTCAAATATCTCTATTATTACGGACCAACTTAATGATTGATTGATACTTGATAAATTTCATATCATTCTTGAAACAGACTGTTAACAAAACTATATGTTTAAGAGCCGCCTAATTTCGCTGTGTCAAATTTTCACTTCATTGTACTTGGCTTTTCCTAAAACATATTAACATAATCGCGCAGACAACAAAGCAAACAATACCATTGTCTAAACACAATAGTTTCGCAATGGAAACACAACATAACAAATTCATAAACGCACTTCGTTGAAAATAACTTCAGAATGTATTTTTTTAAATTAAAATGAAAGCTTCGGATGATAACAAAGAACGTCGCACGGTCATTATTGTCCGAGCGGCGCGCGACGTGAACCCTGCGCTGTCGATAAAGCGACGACACCGCTGTACTCGTCCATCCATTAATACTTAACGAGCGTGATGTGCAATTATAATGAAATTATAAGGCTACAGTTTTCCATAAATGTAAATGTAATATTGAATAATGTTACGTTTGAAAACTTTCTATTCTTACTCGTATTAGTACTGACACAATTCTGAGGACTGTATTTTCTTATAGTGAATAATACTTTCCTGTTGTTTTAAATGGTATTAGCGTCTCAAAGTTATGCCTTTGGCAGGCAGGCAGGACTTATTATAGTACTTGTACTAAATACGTAGCGGAGTATATTACTTCCACTTTTTACAAGGCTGCAAATCCAAACCCCGAGCTTCTGTGGGAATTGCAAGTTAGAGAATATCGTTAATAATGTTCTGGACCTGGGATCTAAGGAATCTGATAAGGATAAAGGAACTGGATCTTGGAAATATGGTAATGTCAAAATTCAGAACAGACTTCAATTTAGAATTGAGTCCATCAACTTTTCCATTAGATCCTTTGGAGGTCCAGTACTGGATTTAGGTCCCATTCAGAATTCCTCCTGGTCCTGGGTTTTCCGTATCCAGCAGAACAATTCAGCACTAAAATAAATAATCAAATAAATTTCCGGAAAAGCGACTAGTGAATCTTAATCTATACTACACTTAACCTACTTCACCGGGAAGGGTGATGTTTTGTTATTAAATAAACTCCCAAGGGCACAAACAAAACTTTGTTACTGCAGTCTTTTAGATACTTTGTTAACTTAACAAAGATTTCAGGCGAGTGCCAGTGGGAGGGGCGCGCGGGCGAGTGGATGGACCACTGTTTCACGGAACACAAGCAACGGGTCACAGAGCTACCTTTCATCACTGTGAAGGATAAATGGAACGCGAAGAGAACCGAGCCCGTCCTCAACTACTTTTTACTTAAATGCTTCGATAAAATATTCAACGTTTACCAAATTTACGACAAAAGAGGAGGTGAGACGTAAAATATTTTACGAGTCAATTTGCTGTATCTAATATACTGGTCAGGGTGTTGGTTGTATAAGATTCTGTTTATTCATTGTTAACTCTTATTCAAAGTTATTTGAAACCTTATTTTAAGCCGAGTAAGATTGTAAATATATTATTTGTTTTATTAAACAGATCACAGGACTTTCAATGTCTAAGTTACCGTATTCTTTCTTTAGAGTGTCTTGTTTTAAACGTATTTATTTATGTTTAATAATTATGTTTAATATTTATGTTTCAGGAAGAATGATGTGGACCGTACTTGTAAACGACGAATTCGCGGACAAATTTTATTTTGAGGTCGATTTATTTCTACCCAATATTCCAAGCAAAAGGATTGTTTACAGGTGTGAAATTGAAACAGCATTAAAATTTTTATTTCTTGCAAAAACAATTAAATATGCATAGTTTTATAAACTCCGCATATTCTAAGCGTATCTGTTATTCAAATTCATACAGACGACATGAGATGCAAGCGTAGTGTCGTAAATGTTAGCCATGCGGCGGGTTTGAATCCCAGTGCGAGTTACAGTACGTACTCGTCTGTACCTCAAACAAACTTCGTTTATTACAGTCTACATGTGTCCGTGACAAATATTTGACAAACACATTGCACAAAGTTTCAAATTGGATTTATGTTTTACAGACGTCCCTGCAAGTGTGAGAAGGACGCAGATTTCCTAGAACACACGCAAAACGTATACATTCCCGTTGAAAACGTTTTCTCTATGTTAGACGAATCAGAGGCAATGAACTTCATTGTAAGGATTGGTCAGTTGGAATCTTTATAAATATTCACATGATACATTTTGATGTAAAATACGTAACACATAACAGTGCGGCTGCCGTTCGAGAGGTCGTGAGTTCAAATCCCGGGTCAAGCACTACTGCATTTTTCTAATTTAGACTTTCTAGTAATGGCTCAGAAATGTGCCTGATGCATGGCAATAGGTTCACCGTCTATTCCATAGTGGGACGTAAACGTCCGTAAACGTGAATCGTTTGAATGTACTGCATGCATTCCTCTGCCTACCTCTTCCAGGATTACAGGCACCACACGTAACACCATTGTTACGTGAAAACATTTCACATTACGTCTGTAATCCCCGAGAGATGCGCAAAAGACTGTAGGTATGTACATTGTTTAAGATTTCGAATTATTTCGTCTGGTTATCAATTAACCTTAAAACATGTTTACAAAAAAATTCGTAAATTCTATTTTACATAAGAATTTTCATTAACTCAGAAGCAAAATTAATTGCTCGAAAATATTTCTTATTCAATTTTCTACTCGTAGTATATTTTCAGTTATAAATTATGATAGACACAAGAGTGAATTACAATTATTCATTTAACGGTCTAGCCTATTTAATATTATGATACTTTAGATAATTTTTGGAAGCATTAAAGATTAACTATAGCTAAAAGATCTGCACTTGCAAATGAACATCAATTATGATGGTTATTTCAGGCGAAGTGGAAAATCTACCCCTTTTGGACACACCAACCACCAGCGAAAGCCTCATACTACTTCAAGGCGAAGATATCAAAGAGGAGACAGAATAAATAACATCGGTACGTGACGATTGAACAATAAAACATGTCGCAGCAAGTACATATGCTTTACATCATTTGAAATAAACCAGTTTTAAATTGGTTATTATTTATAATATTTAATTATATAAGGTATATTATTATATTATATAGGGTATATTATGTATAATTGAAAATAAATAAATAACATTTATATTATTTAATGTAAATAACATAATACAAATATTACCAAAATGTATTAAATATCTAGTGACGTAGTGAATTAAATATATTTTTCTACATATACGGTTAGTTTGCATGACTTTACACCATTATTGACGTCTACGTCAACCGCTTTTTATCTTTCAACTGTTGGATGTGAGCCTCGTTTAACAAATGGAAAGGCTTAAGTCATAGTCATAGTTGGCTGAATAAGTAGGTACCTATATATTTACACCTATATGAGTGTAAGTTGTTCGTTAACCGTGTGATTATCTTAATAAAATTCATCTACTTTGAAATCAGATGTCCTTGTGTATAACAAAAAAAACATATTATGGTTTGAGACCTTTATTATTTCTCATAAAGAATTTACAAAATTCACTTACTGAGAAAAAATGCTCAATTATTAACAGATATAGTTACCATAAGGCGTACAGATGGAATAACTTAGTTTAGATACATATTTATATTTTAAACTGTATTATTATGGACTTATTGAACTTTACTCATGTATTCTATCTTTATTACGTATATTTAATCTTTAGACACACTTAACTGCGCTACTATTTGCGTACTATATCCGTTTTAGTAGTTTGAGAATAGAATTGGTTACCAATAAATTACCACCAATTAAATCTTGTAAAAATATTTTACTTTATGTTCCACAGTTTTTTTCCTAATTGCGTCGTTACAAAATAAATACTCTAAGTACTTCTAAAGGTATTTTACGTCAACAGTAGGTACTTTCCGATTTTGATATGGCATATACCGATTATCGTCCTCATTTTCTTAAGTATTATATATTTGATATATTGGATCACGCGTGAAAGATACTGAAACAATTAATCGCGCAATAAGAGGTCAGAAAACGTCCAGCGGAAGTTATAATTAACAGCTCGGCGTTAAATAATACATTTGTAAGTTAAAAACTCTTTAATTGAATGGTAACTTTGTACGATCCGAAAAGTTTTTCTTGCCTTGAGCGAATTTTGCTTATGAAATAATCAAAGTTTCTTTTATTCGAAATCAATTTGTTAGTTGTTCAAAGTTTTACATTTTTCTTGTGTTCATCGATTTTGATTAAAGAACAATTAATGTTTCTTCTATTCCGATTACTTAATCAATTTGTTTTACTTATTTCACTTTTATATCGAATATTGATTAAATTAATTTATTTGCTCTTTCTCCAGTTCCCATTATTTCATTTTCTAATCATTTATTATACATATATTTATTCAGCGTTCCCCTGGTTACTTTGACCATTGCCCGGGCGGCGAAATTGACTTTAATTTCTACCCTTTGTCCAAGGTTAATTCGTGGAGTCACTGTAAGTAAACTGAGTAACTCCACTTTATGTAATAATGTTGCCATACTTATTCTATTAGAAATGTTTAATTCAGTAATGTTTCAGCTCACTTTCACAAAATTACTTAAATTCAGAATGTACATTTTAATAATAATATATATTTTAATAATTCTTTATTGTACCCCAATAAATAATACAAAAACTTAAAAGTAAAAATGTACTAAAGGCGGCTTTATCGCTAACTAGCGGTCCCTTCCAGACACCCTTTCGACGGAAGAGTTAAAAAGATAGCGAAAGAATCACGGGTACAAATAAATTATAGTTCGGTATTAATAGATAACTTAATATTAAATTATATTGATATACGTCCGTGTGTAATAGCTTAACATACTGGTATCGCAGGATGTATGTAGGTGATTATTTTATTAACAGTAGCAGTTGAAGACAGGTTGACAATAAGATTCGTATTTGGTGGGTTTTGTATATAATATAAATGCAGTATGCGCGATAAGCCGGCGACATGAAAACGGCATACCAGTTATGACTTCGGTATTCGAGGTCCCCTGTTTATTCACTTTTTACGGCCCCCATTACGGTTGAGAGGAAATGAACTGAAAATTTTCTGCCACAATGAAAATATATTGACAGCGATATCGATCGGCCGCACGAACGGTTAAACTTTAAACGAGCTGTTAGAAATATAGTAGCAGTAACCGACACAAAGCGAAATATTCCTTTGAACAACGTCACGGTTTAACTTACGCTTACGACCAATCGTATAATTTTCATTGCTCGGTAAATTAAGTACAATACACGCAAAACTTCAGTGTATAATGCATTTGTAATATGTGAGGTTTAAACTCAATGCATTAATATTGGTTATATCAATTATATTTAGATGTTGTAGAAGCGATAATATAGCGTCCATTATTGTGTTTGATCGCGAAACCAATTTATGTCCCGAATCCAGCTCTCCCAAAGAACGCTTTTACTGGAATCTTCTGGCTGTTGTGTTATTTATTCTAGACTCAATATTATCTTTGCCTTCTACCAAGCATATTACGGCGGGTGCGATTATCCAGAGAGACAGAGGTCACAATTCTTCCAAAGCGTTATATAATATTGCTGTATTTCGAAATACAATTATATATTTTTAAAGTAAGACACCAATCTGTAAGTGACCTGGCATATAATAATAAAAATAGCATTTTAAAATCTACGGTATAAAAATTTTCGCTCTTTTAAAAAATAGAACGAAACATAAAACTGCCTGAAAATTAACTCCAATGAAATATATTGTGCGTCATTCGATCTGGTGCACGAGCCATTAACTTTAAACGAACCGGTATAAATATTGGCAACGGTTATATATGCAAAACGAAAAATTCCTTTGATCCATTCTACATATATTTCAGCATTAACATAATATCGTCGAATGTTAATAGTTTCCTTTGTTCTTTATGTACGTATCAAGAGAAATAATTAAGAGCCGAAGTTACAATTTCTGCAGTGAAAATTTCATAGTGTCCTTTTGCGTCCGTTCAAAAGGACAACTTTAATGTATCCAAGTATAATGTACAGGTAGAACTTCGTGTTAGTAATTTTTATTGTACATTATTGTTATATACAATAACAATTTGTTATTTTTAATATATCATCACGTCAGGTCCATTACGGGACAGCTAGAGAGCACAGGGTACCAAATATCTATAACCGCCGACTTGAGATGTTTCCCTTGCATTTATTACTTTTTTACCACCAATTATAGAAAACACTTTAATCGCACCTATAGTGAAAACTTAAAAAAACACAGCCCTTTCAAAAGTTATGAAAACTGGTTTATATAAGGTCATAACCATTTGTATTTGTGACGCACCCAGCATAGCAGAATACGATACCAGTATGTCGAAGTAACATCGAGACTGGCACAAAGATAAGATAAAGCTACTCGTTTGTCATAAATATCCCTTTTTCAGTACGCAATTTTATAAACTTTCAATGAACACAATTGAAATTAGGCACACGAATAGGCCATGTTTTATTCAATCC
>DWEJ01000219.1:0-19263 GCA_018245835.1 Mysoria sejanus stolli | reverse complement strand
TATAATTTATGTTTTACTAACCTTATAATGTTACTGCACCATATATCGGCACTCAATAAAAAAAAAACAAATAGCTTCCCTATCGCTACGCGTAGACGACGTTAGGTTAAATTGAAAATTAAAAAACACTTGGTTTATTGGTTTTTTGACATAAACATTTGTTGTCATTTTGGTGTATTTATAACCTGTGCCCTCTTACACAAGCACTCAAAATACGATTAAAATAAAGTTTTTATGAAGTATAGTTGCCCGTATTTGTATTTTGCACATTTTTAATTTAGACATATATTCATGTATACGAAGCACAAAGACAATAAGCAGATAGAGAACAAAAGAACATGCATTTGATATATGAGGAGACGCGCGAGTTAGCTGGTGGAGTGTGGACACAATAATAATTTTAAGAAAGACAGGAGTACCAAATTAATTTTTTACCATCTTTATGGACGAGACTTTTAATAACCTAAGTAATATATCAGTTACCTTTTATAGGTAAGTTAATGAACTGTCATTAATTACCATTTTAGGCTTTAACAATATTATCTTAGTCTTATTGAAAAGAACCGTAAGATGTCAGTAAAGGTTGTTGACATTATATTTTGACAGTGACACTAATTTAATGCTACTTCTTTCTTTGGTTGTCAAACACCAACAGGATGGTGTGTATTATCATTTGTTTAAATTTTAATCCTATTTAATCAGTTAAATTACTACTTCAATTTATTTAAAATGCGTGTTTCGTGCATTTTTAGATCTTTTCTTATATGCTATTATAAATATTTTCACGAAATAAGTGAATGATACGACATTATAACATTACAGACGAAGGGTACTTCGAGCTTCGGTAAACGCCGAAATAAGACACATACACTGTGTAGAAGATGTGGAAGATCATCGTATCATATTCAAAAATCTAAGTGTGCCCAATGTGGTTATCCTGCCGCTAAGTTGCGATCGTGTAAGTAATTTTATTTTATTATTGTGCCAAATATATCTAGCTTTATGGATTTTGGAAGATTCTCCCACATTCATCATTCTAATCGTACACTCAAGATATTCGAGTAGTTAGCAATCTGTAGATTTTGTTATGATGAATTTGTATCTTTTCTTTTTGTATTATCATGTAGCACCCTTCTTGAATCAGGTGCTTGGTAAATAGCTGTATATGAATATGGGCATATTGTAAACAATTCAATAGAATAAAAGAAATTGATTTTACAGTTTTTGTAAACTTGTAAAACCTGCAATGATTGAGGGAACGTTTATTAAGTTGACTGTTTCCTTGTAACTGTAGGAACATTGTGATTCGAAATATATAATGTTGAAATAATAACCTAGTCTTATTGTCTCATATTATACTTTTCGTACAATATTGTGTACAAATCAGATTAATATATACTTAATTTCAAATAATACTCCTTATGGCTAAACATCTATTTTTACACACAATGCCATATATCAATTTTATTATAATAAAATCAACACTTCAATTTTATTTATGACTTAGTTCATATTGATATTGCTTACTGGGCATAACCTCTCAGGAGAGGCTTATGTTCACCAGTGGACTGTAATAGGCTGATGATGATGATTGCTTACACTGATTTAGGTACTTTAAGGTGAATATCTCGTCGCAATCGTAGAATAAAGATGGATCTGATATTTTCTAACATTTCAAGAGTGCACTTTGAAGATTTGTTTTTATGTTAAATAAATAAACAAACAAATCCATCGGTGTTCTACTCTGTATCTCGGTTGTATAATACAGAATTAGAAAAACATGTTTGTTTTATAATAAAGTTAAGTAAGTTAAGTATTTCAAGAAAAATATGTCAGAAAAGATTTCTGTAAAAAACAAATCCATCTTTGTTCTATGACTATGATGATCTATTGAGAGACTAATAGTAATATAAAATTATTATTATAAGATTATCTATCTACATAACAGACAGTTAATAGTCAAATATATATTTTTATATATATTTTATGTTTAGCATTAACCATTTATGGTGTTGAGATATGTAGAAAGTATGATGTAGTGCTCTATACTATAAAAAGTTACAGAGGGTGTATGGGACTAATGTATAAGAGCAAGGTATTAGGGATCTGATTAAAGCTTGTGTTACTATTCAGTGAAATTATTTCATTTTAATGTTCTATGAAACAAAGCACATGCCATATTGAAGTCATGATTCAACAGTGCAGTTGTTAAAAATATATATTTAACTAATAACCATGACTTAGTTTGTGTTGCTTATTATATTCTGAATGTATTTTATGTGCAAAAAGCATTAAAAGGATCAGAAGCAATAACATATTTTTAATAAAAATTCATGTAAACAATGTGATTCCTTTCACTGTATATTACTAAAATGTACAAATATTTGGATTAGTAATGTGCGATCAAGTTGTATATTATTGACTGTGTCTGAATAAATAGTGCTTATAAAATTCATTGTATCTTAAAATTCTAATTTAATTTAATAAGCTTTATTTTAAATAGACTGCCTCGCTGGTCGTGTTAGTTGCAAGTGCAACTGCCGATCAGGAGGTACCCGGGTTCAATTGCTGGGTCGAACACTACAAAGTTTTCTAATTTAGATTTTCTAGTAGTGGTTCGGAGTCTGGATATGTGCACGATGCATGGCAATAAGCTCACCACCTATTCCATAGTGGGACGTAAACATAACCATATAACATAACCGAGGTAAAATGTGGGAGTGTTCTGCATTCCTCTGCCTACATTCGGGGATTACAGGCGTGAAGATAAAAAAAAAGTTGCATTTAAACTTAAAACACATTTTTAAGAGGTGTGCACCAGTATTTGAATTGGGTCTCCTGGAGTGAGAGGTTGAATTTCAAACCACTAGGCTATTTTATAATTGGCATTTTTATAATTGAATATGGAAGTACTTATTTCTAAGTAAACTCCAATAAATTTTATTTATGGGAATGAAATTAAACTTTGGAGATATTTTTTATATACATTATCATTTTTTTTTTGTATAATAAACTGTATGACAATCACCTGCATGTAATGGTAAACAACAGTTTTGTAGATATATCTCCTTTCATTGCACTTTCCTTTTGAGAAAATTATATTTTAATACCATTTGCACAATCAGAAAAACTATCCAACACATAATTCACTGAAAGATCACAGTTATGTTCCATCATGGTTGAAATTTTTGGAATTATACTTTAATTGTGATAAAAATCTATATACTAAGAAAAGTAATTTTCTTAGTTATGAAGTGGACACTTATGAGTATGATATGCAAAGTTTTTGCAATATTCTATATCACCCTGGATGTGAAAAATTGAAACAGATAATGCAATTGCAACTACAAGTTAACTTGTCACAGATACAATGTTTGGGAATGAAAACAAGATTTATTTTGTCACTGGTCAACTTTTGGGCTAAATATAATGAATTAACTCATCCTCGGTGATCAATGCTAATATTTGAAGCTAATATAATATGAAATATGTTTTAGTCCAATGGAAACATTTATCTTATATAAAATCAGCTAGTTATATTTTTTAACATTATTTACAATATATCTATAACAAGAAATTAAGTTATATTGGTAATGGTAATGTAATTCTTTATTATTCTTGTTCTGTTACAGACCACTGGTCAGTAAAGGCCAAGCGCAGGAAGACAACTGGCACTGGCCGCATGCGTCACTTGAAAATCGTAAGGAGGCGTTTCCGTAATGGTTTCAAGGAAGGAAAGCCTACTCCCAAAAAAGCTGTAGCCTCCTCGTAAATTTAATGATTATTAAACATTTTTAAAACCAGTTTGATTTGTTTATTGTAAATCCATACCTGTTATTTTAAACTGACCTTTTACCAGAAACACCTTAGAGCAGAATGGTTAATATTCTAAAATTTTTATGCCCCCTATGTAATTTACATAATATTTAATATTAAAAAGTTAATTTGTGCACTTAAGAAACATCAATGATAGATTCTAGGAAGAAGTCACTGAAATATTAACAGTAAGTAAAATTTCGAAACAAAAATTTAAGTGTCAAGTCTATTTTCAAATTGCCCCCTGTCCCTAAGTTGCCTGCCGATCGGGAGGTCCCGGGTGGAACACAAGAATTTTTCTAATTTAGAAATTTCCTATAAGATTTTCTAGAGAATCTAAATCAGAATTCTCGTAGTGGTTCGGAGTCTGGATATGTGCCCGATGCATGGCAATAGGCTCACCACCTATTCCATAGTGGGACATAAACGTAACCGGTGAAACGGGTTGTGTTCTGCATTCTGCTTAACTCTAATTTGAGGGGGGGGGGGTCTTAGCATATGCTACGGGTGGTCACCGTAGGGGGGGAGGGGTCCTAAAATATTAAAAAATAGGTCACTTAGTATGGGTATGTTCCCTTACTATCAAGTTGATACGTTGAATGTGGTTTGGAGTCTACCAATGTCAACTTCATTGTTTTAGGTAGCTTTATCCACGTGGAACTAAAGAAACGAAGCATCTCGAGGAAGTTCATAATTTGAGATCTTAATCGACAACTGCCCTTTATGGTTCCACTATTGGAACATGGGTCTCCTCTCAGAATGAGAGGGTTGAGGCCATAGTCGGCCAAGTGTGGTTTGGCAGATCGTAATCAGCAATGTAATTTAAGTAAAAAGCCCAGGATGATTACAACATTAAAAATATGCCGAATTAAAGTTTAAACGTTTTTTTACAATTACTGTTGGAATTTTGTGCCATGAAAGAAAATGCTTTAGTTGTGGTCATGTTGCTTGCAAGCATAGCCATTGATTGAGAGATCTTGGGTTGAATTCCAAGTGGATCCAAATCCCAATATTATTTGATATAATCGTTATTTTGCTTTTGTGCAAACTCACTTTATTTGTCTCATTCTTACTGGTGGAGAGGGCCGTTGTAAGGTTATAGTACAATATAGGTAGAAATGTCCACCAACGGTCGAGAAAAAACTTAATTTAATTCATTTACTGTTCGATCTTATTTAATAATTTAAATTTAAATGATGACTTTCCAATATTCTACTTTCAATTATTGTCAGCTACATTTTTGTATAAGATCAGCCAATTTTTAAAGAATTTCTAATTTTACTCCTGTTGACCAACGATCGTTTACAATTGAATGGAATATTATGATAACATTGAGATAGTCTCGTAGAAGCGAAAAATCGCTATAGGATCTTTCTCACCTATTGGGACCATAGTGGGACGTACACGTAACTGGTGAAACGTGGGAGTGTTCTGCATTCCTCTGCCTACCTCTTTGGACATTATAGGCGTGATATTATTTTTAATAAATAAAACTCTAAACACGAATACTTAAATAAAGAAAATTCTAAATACTAATACCTAAAAAATTTAAAGAAGCTCTCATGTAAATTTATAATAAAATCGGGTTCTACTGAATTTTTCTAATTTAGATTTTATAGCCGTGGCTCGGAGTCTGGAAATGTGCCCGGCGAATGGCAATAGACTCATCACCTATGTCATAGTAAACGTAACTGGTGAATCGTGGGAGTGTACTCAGTGTATTACATTTATCTGCCTAACTCTTCGTACACACGTGATGTTACGTTGAAATCAAAACTAGTACGGTACCTAACGTCAACAAGTTCTACTTAACTGTTATATTCACCAAGGTGGATCTGCTTTCGTAGTGAATATAAAATGGAATCTATAACTCCATGTTCCATGATTAACTAACTATAACATGAGAATTTTAAAATGATGCCATATAAATTAAATAGCTGTATCGAATGTTTCTGTATTTTCTAAAGACACTTTGAAGTTATTGTTATAATAGTTATTGAGTTATGCACTACCATAATGATATTCAACACATGTATATATTTATAATAACTTATTAATAACTAATAGCATTGATATAGTAAGTTGCTGACTTCACCCGCCTCGCCGACCTCGCCGTTGAAATGATTTGTAAACAACTGTGCGAGTCGTAATTTTTTGATGACGTGACGTGCAACGTGAGAAAGATAGCTGGATAGCACGAAGTCCAGAATTTGTTCGCTTCACTCAGTCACAGTAGGTACAACTCACTCGGTCAGTCAGTCGGTTGGTAGCCGTTAGCGTGTAGTGACGGTTGTGTAAATTCAGTGCGGCCAACTAAGTAATTGCTTCAAACAACGGAACATCGTACAATCTTATCCAATACCAGCATCGGGTGATAACTTATCGCAAACTATGACGCGTTGATAGGTACATTTAAAGTTCTTGTTAGTTGGCAGTTCTGTGGTGATTAACATTTTAGTGCGCGGGTGGATAATGAGTGTACAGCTTCTCTGAAGAAACCTTACAACTTTCTGTTAAGTGACATCCGATAATAATGTCGTTGTTTAAAAAGAGAGGGCCTAAATATACGGCACCTCCTGTGCCACCTCCTCCAGCGGACGAGATAAACAATCATCAGACTAACGGTGTTGACAATAACAACGGCTCTCCGAAGTCGCAATTAGTGTTTCATTGTCAGCAGGCCCAAGGCAGTCCTCTTGGCCTTATTTCAGGATTTTCCAACGTCAAAGAGCTTTATCAGAAGATAGCGGAATGTTACGAGTTTCCAGTGGACGATGTAAGAAATATTTTTTTTTTCTTATCCTTATAAAATACAACATTCTAATATTATGTATCTTTAATATCAGTTCTTAATTGTCAAGTTCTGAAATGTTTATGTCCGAAATGCTTTTTCAATAGGGTAATACTTTGAAATATTCTGTTAGCTCTACACTAAACACTTATTTCAGCAATCTATGCCTATTTTTAACCTGCAGCATCTCGGCAACGCAATTCACACTATTGCCGTAGTTTGTGTTTAAGTTGTGTAAGAATCCATCTATTAAAGTGTTTAAATAAAAATTCCTATTACGCGCAAACGTAATACACGACACTTAGTTTTAAGGATATTTTCCTTAAACTAAATGGAATTCTTGTATGAAATCACATGGTCATTCGTGACCGTATTGGTTTGAATCACCAGTAGTTTAAAAAGTACCTATAAATTGTATAAAACATATTTTTCAAACGCTTATAAGACAGGGTTTAACGTTAACACAAAAATGTCCAACGAGTATGTATAAGGACATCATGAATCAACATGTGTTGTTTAGTCACTTAATGCCGTTTATAACTATCGGCAATTATTATTAATTAGGTATCCATTAGTAATGATTTCCTTTATTCATCTACTTATACAAAGCACTTTGAATTTCAATTTTCAGTTTGAAACACTGCCATCCAGGTAGAAGAAATTTGCATAAATATTCAAATGGTCCGTGTCGGGGCGGAGTATGAGTACGGTCCCCCATCCCGTGTCGGGATACAGGTGTCGTGTCATATCTTAGTACAGCTAAATGATCTGGCTGCCTGTGAATAGCAGCATAGGCGGTGCGAAAAGTTGTAATCTGCGATTCCCAACCCGCGTGCCCAGCATGAGGATTAGGGAACATAACCTCTCAGGGGATGCATACAAGCAGCAGTGGACTGCAATAAGATGATTTAAACAATTAGTAATTGCACTCAAGATACAAATCTGTTACCTAATATGCATACATACATACTGAGGTCGAGAGAAAGTGTAAACAGCAAAAATGCTTGGTCATATTTAGGAACATACGTCACTAAATTATTATCTATTTAAGTAATGATCAATCATTATTGTATAATATATTACATCGGATAGTATAAGAAGGTATTCTCTTTTTCATGGGAAACTAGGAGGTTTACACAACGTACTTCTTCACCTCGAGTCTAGTATAATTTATGTTTGACAATAATAAAATATAACACAAAGAGTCCTGGTTAATCCTAGTTAATACTGCACATATAGTTAGTTTTTAATATTTTAAGGTATCGTCATTCTCATGCTGGTCATAATGTCATTCGTATATATTACTATATTTACGAGAAAAATTCACTTGAACATAGTCTCATTCAGCACATAAATGTTACGAAAAGCTATGCTTTACGGTCCCTATCCCACATGCCCAGCGTGGGGATTAGGGATAAACCCCCTCTATTGAAATGTGCTTATTGGATTTATGAGTATTATAAAGGCAGGCTGACGATCTGGTAATGATGATGACCTTTCATCAAAGATTTAAAATTATTCTTATATTGTTCCTCGTTAATCGCTTAAATATAGCTTCAGAAATGGCGAAATGTTTTTATAGTACGGTCATACCTTTCGCAAGGTTTTAGCAATTAGCTATTGATAATGTACACGTAAGCACAAAAGTAAACTTCAACAAAGTTATCGCAGACACTGGAATTTGGTTAGTATATAACTGATATGGGTAATACCAATTAACAATATATTTTTTTTAACTTCACGCCTGTAATCCCCGAAGAGGTAGGCAGAGGAATGCAGAACACGTCCACGTCTCGCCACATACGTTTTTACGTCCCACTATGGAATAGGTGGTGAGCCTATCGCCATGAATCGGGCCCATATCCAGACTCCGAACCACTACTAGAATTTTAATTTAATTTAGATTTTCTAGAATTTTTTTCTAGAAAATTTTCTAAATTAGAAAAATTCTTTTGTAGTGTTCGACCCGGGATTCGAACCCAGGACCTCCCGATCGGCAGTCGCACTTGCAACCAACACGACAAACGAGGCGTTTACAAAGTAAGCAGAAAAAATGTAATTATTACACACATTAGAAATCTCAAAAATAACAGTAATTCTCCACTATTTAATGGATGTTATTATACATATAAACCTTCCTCTTGAATCACTCTATCTATTAAAAAAAATCTCATCAGAATCTGTTGCGTAATTTTAAAGATCTAAGCGTACAGAAACACAGATGGCGGAAAGCAACCTTGTTTTATACTATGTAGTAGTAAGGGTAACAGATTTTTATTACTATTTCAAATATAAAGGAAATACAAATATCAGAGAGCGGTAGCATTCTAATAATCAAAATATTTCTAACGACTACTTAAGAATGCCATTTTGGTCTCTCACATAATTATAATTATAGTTATAGCGCCCCGCCCCGGCTCCGCACGGGTATTTAAAAAATTATAAATTATAAGTTTTAATATACACAACCCCTCTTTTACATCCAGGATTACTAAGAAAGAGTAAATTATAAAGGTTTTCCGTATTTTCTTTAACAAACAAACAAACAAAAAAACAAAGAAATCTTTCCTGTTTATAATATTAGTATAGATATTAAATCTTATAACTGAGGGTAATATTACGAAATAATTAGTATTTTATAACAAAAAACCACACAATCTATTTATTCAATATTTTTTTTTTACGAAAATCTCGATCAAAAATAGCATAAAAAATGAAATTCTATACGGTAGAAGTCAAATCAGAAACATCATAATACAGACGAACCGCCAACAATGGCGGCGTAACTCGAGCCATGCATTAGTAGCGGACACAAAATATCCTTGATCTCAAAGTCTACCTTGTCTTTTGTCCTGTCAATTTCCGCGTGACTGACGTGAAGCAGGACTTGTCAATCTTGGTACAACTGTATTCGAAAAGGGGACTAAGAGCGTCCGTAGATATGTACCTAATAGTATTGATCCTTTCATCTGTCGATTGCATTAATAGACGCGTTTTTAAATCGTATATCTCATTACTACGCAAATAAATTCATTATTCACTATGTAAAATATAAATATATTTAATTTAACTTTATAAACTAAATCTATCGAACGTCGAATTCTAAATACAGTTTATATTTAAAACGGTTATTAAATTTTTTCGCCAACTTTAACCGTTCGATTTCGTTGTAGCGAGTCAAAGAAATAAATCGAGTAAAATTAAAGGCCATTAGGATTATTAATCGGCAGTCTGTAACCTAGAAACAAGACAGTAAAATCTCTCTCCTTAAACAGATAAATCCGAACGATTACTCTGTAAATAGAGAGCAATACAACTGTTTGAATTATTTTTCCTTTACTAATAGAAGTACTATTGTAATCTTTTTTTTAAATTGTATACTTGCTTAATTCTACATGCATGTATGAACAAACACATCGGGTCTATAAGGGTGCAGCTAATTGACACTTGATACCCCTACCTAGCCCGTTAGGGAAGAAGCGTGATGACTTGATAATAATATCTTATCAATGTGAGCACTTTGTTCTTTCTCCAACGCTTTTAAAGATATTATTATACGGTTCGCTACGCCTGTTTCATCATCTTTTCTGTATAATAAATTTTTTTTCTGTTATTAAATTTGTACTTTTACTTTTAATTTTTTCTTATCAATCCGTCAAATTTGTAAAGTAGGTTTATTTTTTAACTCCAAAACCAAACAACAGAACTATGAAACTATTTTAAATGTACCAATGTCATTAAAGGATAATTTTCACCGGCTCGTTGGTACCGATTATTGGTTAATGAACCTGACTGATGCGTCGGAGTCGTGGGTTTAATTCTCACCCAGAATAAATATATGTGTGACAAACATTAGTATTTTTTGCTCTGTGTTTGGAGGTAAAAAAATAAATAAAAATGTAATTCAATTATATATTTATATGTATGTATATTTGTAGTTTATCAGCCACCTGGTTACCATACCACAAGCTATCTTGATGCTTACTTTGAGGTTACTATTATTATAATTTAAGACATCTTACAAAAACAACTTTAAAAAACTGACTACAAACTACTAACTTCAATTGCGGCTACTTACGCAATCAGCAAACAAGATGACAGTAGAATTCCACACAGAAGTTACTTCAGATAGGAGCGACGTGGGATGATATTACACGCGTCAAAGCCATATTATCAAGGATAGAACTAGCGTGTACTCGTACAGATTGGCAGATACATTACCGTCATTCGAGCTCCAACATTCAATTACGAATGTACACATTTCTGCTAGGTAATGACAGCCTCCGGACTTAATGACTTGATAGCTTGTTAATTGCTTAGCCGTGATTCTAAAGAGCAGTTCTTCCTTGCATCTCATAACTACTTGCAATCTAAAAGCAGTCCTTGCAACCATATCATTGAGCACTTAATCTATAAAATATCTTCGGTAAGAAGTATCTTGAAGATCGAATTGTACTGATCAAAACGTTCTTTGATAACTTATATCAGTCTATACGATAGCATTAAAACTAATTTTATATAAAAAAAATACAACAAGCCGTGGAAAGACACAAATAATTTTAAATAAATAACAAGGCAATTTTAAAAATCACAATTTCATAACTAAATAAATATGAAATTTTACGAACAACGCTTTATTTATACAACGTGTAAAGTGATACTAGTGATGATAAATATTTTAATAATATTTGATATAATAGGGAAACAATGAGCGATGTAATATACGAAACTAGAGAAAGGGAATTGATTTGTAGGGTCGCCGTTGTTACTTAAGCAAATCCGAGCGGAACTAATGGCGATATTTCGATACAATGCGTCGTTATTGCCTTCCGTGAGACCGGCGTAATCTAATCATCGTTGGCCAGTATAAATCCAGATTACTTAACTAACGCTGAACCATATTTAGACGTGTTGCCTCACTTTACCATTCAGCACTCACTACTTTTGCCGTTAAAACTTTCATTGTCACAGTAAAAGAGGTGTTCGATACAGGAAATGTCCATTTTGTGATACATTCAAAAGTATCCAACTTTCTTCGAAAACCTACATCGTGTCAATTGACATTTCACTACGCGAGTCTAAAATTTCAATATAATGTGTGTATGCAATTAAATAATGATTGACAGTAAAGATATCGCTAATTATATTCATAGAACCGATATCAATAGCCCAACGTACTTACACAACGACCTTGGTAATGAAAACGCGTCAAGCAAGAAATGAAAGTGAAGCAGATTTGTTTTCTCTTTTAACGGTTACGACTATAACTTAACTAACCCTAGTGAAATAAGACACTCAATTTAGCGCCTTACCGAATTATATTTAAAATATGAACTATTACAAAATTTAGAGAAATTGTTATTAATAATATGTATGCTAAAAGTAACTACATAGATATTATACGCTTCGAAAAATGTAATGGGTACAACTAATTAAAGTTTTTGCGAGCATAATAACTATCCTTGTAAAAAAAATAAGGCCTATGGAGGCTATAAAGTTATTACGAAAACAATTCTACATTTCACTAACGCGACTACTCTAATTCATGTCTTCCTTTTCGTAAATTTTCGTATAATGACCACGGTGATTATGATAATACTCGATGATGAAATTGACGATAATTTTTACCATGAAGTGAAGATTTCAGATCCAAGCCGATAATCCATAAAAAAAGTCAAGCCAGCTGTTTGTAAGACACAAGTTCCTTTCAAACAGTTGTTTCAATAGAGCACACTGAACGAGTCGGCACTGTCTGATAAGTTATCAGCGCTGTCTGTCGAGATCGTGCCATTGTTGCAGCACACAATGCACATTGTACTGCCCTAGTCCAATCAGC
The DNA here is from genome assembly GCA_018245835.1 of Mysoria sejanus stolli. Lineage (NCBI taxonomy): Eukaryota > Metazoa > Arthropoda > Insecta > Lepidoptera > Hesperiidae > Mysarbia > Mysarbia sejanus. The sequence continues at coordinate 6,820 of DWEJ01000219.1, read as the reverse complement.
AGATGACCTTGCGAACATGTCATTCCAGTATTAATCGATCAATTTTTCAGATGAACGCTCTAATGTATCAATAAATTTTAAAACATCTAATGCAATAATAATTTCAACGAAAGTTTCTAAAAAATTAAATTTTAATAAATGAGTATTTTAAATATGCTAAATCGATATGCAACAATGTACATATGGCAATGATATTATTAAAATCATTTTAAAAGTTTATAAGCTTCGTTAAAATACAAGCATGAACGGTACTAACGATCATTACCGTTATAAATACAAGAAATGTTTCAGCCGTTACAAGATGCATTTTTAATTAAATTATTAAAATGTACTTTTACTACATTTGAAGTTAGTTGTATACTACGCATGGAATTATTACGATTGCAAATTATAGTAGATACTGTTAACGGTGTAGACATAGCACAAATCCCAACTAGATTCTGTTATCTCAATACTAAATCTTATATCGGTAGCCTCGAGAACTGTTACAGCGATATATAATAAGACTTTAATGATCGATATTTTATTCTTTAACACTCAACAATAAATTATATTTCTTAATCAGTTCGATGTTCAAAACTATTTTTAACTGGAGATAACGAGTGTGTACAAACATTTTCCAATAAGTAACCATTGATTAATTATCATTATTCCATTCAATCATAGTCGTTATCATCACCGTCATTTTTATCAACCTTTCTATCCTTCGACTGTTAAATGGAGTTACCTTTTCAGAATGAGAAGATTTAAGGCAATAGTCCGATACGCTAAGCTATTACAGTTGGCAATTTTCACACGCCTTAGAGAACATTGTGTAAAATTGCAATATTTCCTCACAATGTTTTCCTTCACCGCTGTAACGAGCGATGTTTATCTAAAACCACCCATAGCTTTGTCGAGCTAGAATCGCGTGCCACTATTTCGTCTCAAGACCCCCGGAGTTGAAGGCTGAAATCAAAATCATAACTGTGGCAACCACATTAATTTAACATTTTTAAGCACAAACTAATGATAATAGTAATTAAAATATATAATTTGATCCGTGAGGAAAGTGGTTATGATATTTATTTCATTGCTCCTACTTCGAAACGAATGGTGGAAAAATATGTGACCATTACAGCAGTCGTCAAAATAGGAAACGGTACCGCTTTTCCATTTATAAAATGAAATTACAATAGATATGAAAATAGGATAACTAAAAAACATTACAAGTTATATGATACGACTATAATATTAAGTTAAAACAACAACAAACAACAGAATATTCACGAGGTTAAAAATTATTATATCATCTATAAATAATTGGGATGTGACTCAATTATAAACCATAATTCCCATACATGGTAATCTCAAGTAGAAGAAAAATATGAGAACACCTTTGATGTTCCGGCATGGAGTTCATTTAGCTCTGGTACGTGATATAATTTTGTCCAAATACGGCTTAAGCGCTTCTGCCTCGCCCACGGCGAAACTCGCATTATTTTGCTTAATCCCTTATAAAGAATTTACGTGGACTAATAATGACAGAAAGGTCAACTGTGCTATAATAGCTAACACGTAATGTTCAAATCCGCTTATATTATTAATATATTTCGAAAATGAAGCAATATTCAGTGAATAATAAATTAGTAATTGGATTGGAAGTAACACGTTGTCTGTCAAAGCGGTTCCAAAAGTTTGTGTCATTAAACACACATATGGCAAGTATGTGATATTTTAGTGCTGAACACAGTGGGAACGCAGATATTGGATGCAGCTGCAGTTGAATTGGACGCAACATCGTTTGTGTACGCTTTCAATTAACCCGGCCCTTGGAACCCAACGTAAAGCGGTCAGCGAGGTGTTAATCAAGTTACAGACCAAAAACCAGAATATAATTGGACCGGCAGTTCGAAGAAGGCCTCAATGGAAACAATGGCACTGCATTCACAATTAACAGCTCCACGGTATATAATTAAAGCAGAAATTATGTCTTTAAATACACTTCACCCTGATCCCAATTGGCAAAGTGTGAGAATCGTTTATCGATTTACACCCTAAAGGTCGAAATCATTGTTTTACAAAACTAAATAACTTTTGCGATTTTAGATTTGTTGTATACTTTCGCAAGGCTTACACGACCTTGGATAATATAGTTCTTACAGGTCTAAAAGTGCTATAAGACGGATAGTAAAAAAATTTTCTTGTCATTTTTCAATTCCATAATTTTTTGTAATACATGCATGTTATTTCAAATAAAATTGCTCAGTTAATGGGTACGATTGTTTTTATTTATTACGCGGTAAAACATACAAACTCTTCAAACTTAATTGTAAAATTACACCAAAATCCAGACCATCAGAACGAATTTAAAGGTAATGACTGCATATTACACCTCGCATAACACAAAAACGGCCAAAAAAACAACATAACTACATAAATCACAAAACAACTCCAGATATAAAATTACGTAGAAGTAAATTGGCAAAAGTAAATAGAGAGAATAACTTAACACTTTCACCAATTAAGTAGAAATCCACAAAACGGCGTTTGATATTGACAGAATGGTTGAATCTATCAATCACATCATCACGGTGATTACATTGCTTAATAGAGACCTCGACATAATTATTCAAATTTGTATAGCACTAAGTTTCAATGGACTCTTAACAGATGTGTCGGCCGGTCAATATTTACTTGCTATTCAAAATGGAACCACGAACGATGTAACGAAGGCCGCATATGATGAATACAATCTTAATGCGGTATAAAGCCTACGCTAATGACCGTGCTACCATGAAATGTTTTTGTACTACTTCTACATGATTACAATTACACCATGACTCGTGAATTTCCTTAACAAAAACCATGTAAACGATGTATTTTTCTTAAATAGTACCGTTTTTAGCTTCCTCGTTTTTTTACTTACTATACGTGCACAATTGATTCCTCTTAGCTAGTTTTGAGTGGTTCCTCTTTACATAAATAAATATACATGTATTTAAACAACTTAAAGTGCCATCATTTAATAAACACAAACTGTGAAATCTAGCATTGAATATATATTCCGTATTCAATCTACTACTACATAAATATTTTCCATAATATGTAATACCTAACCAATGTATCAGATACCTGCGAATATTTTGCAACACACAACATGAGTACCTAGTTCTAGGTACTTTGTAATACATGTCTCGATATCAAATAAACTATCTGGAGGTTAACATTTACCTATGTGTCAAGGTATCACAATATTTTAAAGCTACGATCTCAGTAACTATGTAACAACGTGTAATAATAACGTTGACATACGTTTCTCAACGCAAGAGTGCGTAAGTACAGGAACATAATAAGCCCAAGGCCACATAATATTTGATCTCTAATTGAAACGAGCCGATTCATAATATTATGTTAAGCTGCAATAAATTTTGACAATTCAATTGCATCAGCGATGATCTGTTAAAAGTCATCCTACGCTGTAAGAGGCATTAAAATAGCTGAGCATAATTCTTAATATGAAGACGCCCAAATGCTAATGAAGTTAATTGTAGTGCTAAATAAGTTTGTGTAATTGTATATTAAACAGTAACGACTTTAGTCTTTATTGATTCAGCTAATTCTAACACTACAAGGTGAGAAACTAGACCTAACCACTTTCGAAGTCTCGCAAGAACACTTCTTAATACAATTGTCTGTGAGGTTGAAACAGTTAATGAGATTATTAAGGCTTGAATTTAGTAAAGAAAAAGCGCTAACAATGTTATTATTTAAATATTTTTTTAAATATTACTTATAATATTGTTAATCTGATATAACATTTTACGGCAAAAAGGTAGATTTAGCGGTTCAACCCATGACAGGCTTGGATTTAAGAAAGACAAATGTTACCATTACAATACATTAGACGGTTAATATTATAACGCAATTTATGCACACACGTGTTTGGAGAGGTCGGTTCATTCATCTTTCTCAATGTAACACTTCGAGTGAATGGACTGCCGTTGTGCGACGCAGAATTTGATATTCGGTCTCTAACGCCGTTGTTATGCTTACGTGACCAAATAAATTTATATGCGAAATTAGTTTCCAGTTCGGTAGGGTACGAAATGTTAGCAATTTTGACTGTGCATGCAAAGTAAGTTATGATTAGAACGGATATGTTAATGTGACAATAGAAAATGTACACTAGACTGCTGAATAAAACGAATTCGATTATTTAAATAGTTAAATAAGTCTTGTTAAATGTGTGAGAAAAGATATAAAAACCTTTCCTACGGGAATTATAAATGACAGTAAAAAAATTTTGCAATTAATTTTAATGTAATTAAAATTTTTAGTTTTCCCAAAGTCAATTCATTTAAATTGCTGAACACTGTGTTCGCTGTTAAGTTTTTTAATAATTCAATCAAATATTTGAAGGATACTCACGACTGCGTCTAATAGCACATATTATATTTCAAATATTATTACTGTGTAAATTTGATCACGTTAGGTATCTTGAACTTGCTCGCAATTTATTCAATTCCATTTAAGTTTCCAAAAAGCACTTAACAAAAACTTACTTTTATTATAGGATCAAGCATTTTTGCTCCAATTCTACTTAAATGCCTTGATGGAGTGTCAAGAAAGTTTTACAAATCTGACCTTACTGAAAAACGACGAGATGACATTTATGTGCCTTCCCATTGTACTATCTAACAATACCGACAACAGTTATGAAATGAAATCTCCAAACCGAAGTTTAATAAGACGGTAACAATCGAGGCCAAATAATAATGTTACAAGAAGTATCAAGGAACGCTGAAGTCCATCAGATCAAGCAAAGTTCAAGACACGATAGCTACCCGGCGAGTGTTATTAAGAATGTTAAGAATAATTTCACTGCACGTACAAATAAAAGAAAACCACATTACTTACACTTGGCGTCGAGAGCGAATTTGGCTTGCAAGTAAAAAATGATAAAAGATAACGGCTCAAATTTTTTTATAAGCAGAAACGTTCAATAGTCGTTTTTTAGATTGGTTTTTGCACATCTGTTCGCTTTGAAATAGATTCTTGGTACACATGGCACTTTCGATTGGTGCAAGCGACACAGTCGAGGCCGGTCGTCAAACGATTTTAATATGCAAATCTCTTTGATAATACGGCTGGTATATAAGTCTGTCAGTACACAAATCTTGAAAAGTTTCGTTAACATAACTTATAAAACGAAATGTAAAGCCACATACGCGAAGCAGGACACACACCGGACATCTTTTTCATTACGTGTGTCCAATTACTTGCTAGGCGTTCACACTGTTTTTTAATAAGTTTACGTAAACAGAAGTACCGTTATAACCTACTTTTTCGTTGATTCCTCGTATAATAATAAAGTAACTGCTTTTCATACAATTTCTATTGGTTTTTATTTTTATTAATTTATCTGCGAATTGTTTTCATCGCCATCAAAATTTTTAATCTCGAGTATTTCAGCGAAATAGTTATTTGCCTTGCAATGATTTTTTTGTTGTGAACATTGTGTACGTTCGTACTGATTACTAGATAAAGATAAAAAGAGCTATTGTTTGCCAGCTGACCGACATTTTTTTAATGTCTCAGCAAATTAAGCCGCCCGTTAGCAATATTGGTTCGCGTTCCATCGATACAAAGGCAAGGACCATCGTCATATCGTCATTGGATTTTTAATTTCTTAATTCTTTAAAATAACAACTTTAATATTAACAGCAGCAACTTTAATATCAAATAGCATTAAGATAATCACTAAGATTTATGATTTAATGCCAAGAAAGCCAGCTCAATAATCGCTAAAAAAAGTCGTTTTAATTGAAGTTTAATATTTTTAAGGGTAATAGTATTTTGCCACACAGACTATAGTTCATATAAGTATATTGTACATAATTGGTTTCCAATTTCTTATCAGGTATTCCTTGGATTCGAAAGTTTTCATTTCTTTACATTTACTAAAATCTTTACAAACATAGCAAACAGAAAATAGGATCACGATGAAATACATTTTTAGAGAGACCTTGAAATAGTTCCCACTTTAACTGAAATCTCTACCAGGTTACTTACTGAAACTTTTGATAGCACTGTTATTTGCAGCCGACCTCGAGAGGCAAAGACCAGTCCTCCTTCAATCGATAACGGAAACGAAGAATCTAGTCACTCACACTGAACACAGCACTGAAAATCAAGTTATCACTTCACGAATGTCCTGCCACGGGCCCCGAGACTAAACCCGTTCTGGAGGGCACCGAATTCCGGTTTTAGGTAAGGTCATTCTTAACGTTAGCCGGACGAAAAGGAGACAGTTCCACTTCAACAGTGTTCAGGTTGAAAGGAAAGTCTAAAGAAAGTTTGGTGTGTTAAACTTTTTTCGCGATCGAAGGATCGGCGTCGCAGCGCCGAGCGGCACGTGCGTCGCGAGCGGTGGCACGGTGCAGACTGGCGCGCGATGTTAATTTTAACGAGTGTGCAGTCGAAGCCTCCTCGTCGTGACACACACTTCTGTGTGAGTGACGAACTTGCAGAATCCTCTACTGCGGCACTCACGCGACACGTTCCAGATTAGCGAGCAGTTTTCATTGCTTAGGAACCAGTAATGATACTTATTTAACTTTAATGAAAGCAGAAATCTATAACGAAGGCTTATAAAGTGTTGTTGGTGTGTAATCGAATGGTGTATTAGGGCAGGGCATCAGGTTCTGGAGCTTTGCTCATTTATTGTTGTGGCCTGTAGTCGGGTGCATAGTTTTATGAAATTGGTTTTTTGTTCGTATCGCCTGGTGGATCCTTAAGGAGAAGTCGTTTTACGGGGCCGCTGAACTTTATCATCATA
>DWEJ01000218.1:0-19289 GCA_018245835.1 Mysoria sejanus stolli | reverse complement strand
AACGTATGCGGTGAGACGTGGGAGTGTTTTGCATTCCTCTGCCTACCTCTTCGGGGATTACAGGCGTGAAGATAAAAAAAAACAAATTATTTAATATTCGTTTATATTGCCGTTATTTACGTATTGAAGTGTAAAATATTATAGGAAGATAATTCCTACATATTGACACTGAATACCTTTACACTTATTTGATGTACTTGACTTACATTCGTATGTTTAAGTTTCTCAAGTGTACTTTAATCATTCTAGTACATAAACACAAAAATGTTTTATATCTTAAATGTGATTTTTCCTTCAAGTTTTGTTAAGGCAATCACAAATTAGCAGTCAAGTGCGAACCTTTAAGTTCTTTCATTTCGCACATGATTGCTTTATACTTTTGACATTTAAATATATATTATGTCTATATTTGTCGAGATACAAACGGACTTCGTATAATAATAACCTGAATCGAGTTTATATAACTGTCTTTACGTGGGAAATCATTACGAAAATATGTAAAATAATTACTTTTACAGAAATCATTACAGATGCAAGATGAATTTAAGTTCGAAATTAATAAAAATTACAAATAGAAAGAGAAAAATGATATGAACACCAGTGTATAGGAATAGTATAATTAGGTATATGAATAAAAACGTTTCATTTCATAGAATTTACGGCAGTAGATATGTATACAGAGATGAGCGTCATAAGTGCGTAAACGTTATTTACTTATTACGCGCCGCGTTACTTCGAAGATAGCTGATATTGAGTGAAAGAAATATTGCTTATAGTGAAGTGACGCACGCAGACGTGAGAATACGTTGGTCGGAAGACGTATTTTTACGAACTCGGTAACGACCACGGCGTCATCGAATTTATATCTTCGCATTAAAAACTAGAAAAACTTGCTTCACTTAAATAAAATCTGATTATTCTTTTCGTAAATTATACTCATAAATTATAAATTGCCCTCTCACTACGCGTACCTAAATCATTAAATGAAAACACCGCAACGGATGATTAATCGACACGAGAAGTCCTTTATTCGGATGGAGATGGATATTCGACATATTGAACTTTTGACCAATGACCTTAACTTTTGCTTCGCAGTCCCCGTTATCAGAAACATTAATTATAATTTAGTCACTGCGACAAGTTCCGCGCGGCTGCATACAGACGAGCCACTTTATAGATGAGCGTCTATCAAATTAAGAAATTACCGACGCCGTATTTGCATTTCAAAGCTGCAGTAACGGGAAGCGATGTTAAAAATGATAACAAATTCACGATTTATGGTCTGCTTTTGGCGAAGCTTCTGTCATCTATTAACGGCCTCTTTCATCTTGTCTCAACCTTGTTTCTTTAAAAACGTGTAATTAAATATATAAGCGAATTATAAGTGTTTGTAAGATAAAATACATATATATGTTTTTAATACATCCTAACCATTCGAACTTATATAAGACGATCGTTTAAATTTTAATTGATGCGTGAGACTGGTTAGATGAGCATACAATTAATAAAATGTTAATGTCCTGACCGATTTCATGACGTGGGATACAAATCTTTTTTGTCCTACTTCCGACATCAGGGCACGAGTCTCTCCCCAGATTCAGAAAACCTGGGACACAATTCAACACATGGCTGCCGTGTGGCTTGGCGATAATTATTTAAAAATATTGTAGGCCAAAAACTATTATAAGACGATGTTTCCATACTTGTAGCTGATTGCAAGACAATACACACAAATATAACTCTTTATTTTATTTTTAAATAACAATATGGCAACACGACCAGTTGATTTTAAGTGACCTATTCAGCGGGTTTATTTGATTGTTTAAACAGACATCAAATATCATTAAACTATATTCATAAGAAACCTACTGTGAGAAATAAGTTGAATAAACAATTCATATATAGTAACGAAAAACGCACAGGTCACCAGGTAATTTAACGGCCTGAAGAATGTAGGGGGGTACCGGTGGATTAGAGGACACCTATGCCCAGCTTTGGACATCTAAAGTAGTTGGATGAATGATAGTAACAAAGCGCAATATGTACATGAAAAATATTGTAAAAAAATATTTTTGCAATCTTTTTTCCGGTTTTTTTTCGCTCATCACCAAAAAACCAAAACATTGATTGTGACGCAATAGCTATGTTATGTTGATAATTTTATGTACAAAGAAAAATACGAAATCTTATTCGGGTAAGCTCAATGAGAAACTTACATTGGACAGATTTTAACAAAATGTAACATGTTCTACATACGGTATACCTACTCGTACATAACATAACTAACCTAATTTTTAACAGGTAAATATATTCCCATTTCAATACCTATGTAATATAATATTTTCTTTTAAAACTTAATAGAGCTTAGTAAAAATATTACGCTATTGGTTATAGTTCAATAACATTTATTATAGTCTAAAACTGTGATCGACAGCATGTCTACTTTTTTAATAATTAAATTTTGCGTTTGAGAATTAATTGACTATGAATGGTCGAAACAGGTTATTAATTATTCTAAATAGGGATTTATGATATTAGTACTGATCGTCGTTAAATGTATTATATAACTATGATATTGAAATATATTAGCAATGAATATGGTAATGTGACAAAATTCTCGGTGAGATGCTGCATCATTAACATGATCCGGTACGATCGCACCACTTGTAGTAGGGTTGCCATTAAGATTGGGTTTCGTTTACGCGAATGTTGCATACATTTTGAACATATATTTATGAAGTTTGTATAAATCCTGTTACTTACAATATTTAACTATTGAATCTACATTTTTATTAACATATTTATTAAATTTTATTATAGTATGGCCATTGTAAACTAAATTCTGTAGATATAAGAGGCTATGCAGGAGCGGGCAAATGTCTTGACAATGGAAGGAACAGATTTCTAAGCCACTTCGTAAACTGTTAAATAAAAGTATTCTTAAAACGTTGCAAAATAATATTTGTGAATAAGATTAGCAAATAATAGTATCTATTTTCAAAGAGATCAAGTGAAATCATGTGCAACTTTCGTACAACGAATGACCTGGCTTCATATATTCTTACAACACAGTAGCAAAAAACTAAAGCAGTATGCAGCATTAAACATTGTCTTAAACTACCTAAGCAATAAATAAATGATAAACTGTGTAATATGTAACAGTTTAACAAGTAAGTATTAAAAATGGTAAAATTGTAATAAATTCGATACAAACATTGGCAGTATTCTCTGTTTAAAAATAATTTACCACGGTATATTCAAGCAACAAAGAAATTGATCGTAAATAAAACAGCTTATGAAGCACGTAAATTCTGGTCTTTTGAAATTACGTAATTGGACATGTCATTGGTCGTTTCTTGGAACAAACAGGTGCGTGATCAATGAGGATAAATTTGCTCAACGGATCTCGTTGGAACGTTTCGGGTGTTGGTGCCGTGAAAATGATGAGTGCATCTCGTTTTGTCGTTACTCTTGATGTATTGAAATTTGACATTAAAATGTTATAAGTATTTATATTCTACCGAATTCATGTCCGTTTTACGTAACACCGCGCGTGTATCCCAGCAGAGGGGGGCGAAGTAGTGTAGTGTACTCCCACGTTTCACCAGTTACGTCTCTGTCCCATCATCCAGAAAGTGGTAAACATGTTGCTAAACACTGCACAAATCCAAACACTGAGCTACTGTTAGAAATTTATAAAAATCAAATATTGTCCGACCCGGAATTTGAATGCATTTAAAACTGTTTTACCGCATTGTAATATGATGTGATATTATTTCAGCATTTAGAAGCTTATTACGCATAATAAAACTTGCAAACGTTAACATACGGTCGCATATTAATGCATACTATTCGCATATGAATCATACGATTATTAAATCGTAATAAAACTATTGATTCTTATAATTACCTTATATTTAATATTTTTATTGAATATAAAATGTCAACCCTGATGTCTAAAAATAGTTAGTCTGTTCTAAAATCTACAGTCGTAAAGAGTTGAAGGAGTTGAAGGCCAAGTTTATGATGCTATAAGCGAAATGTACAATTTTATTGACGCATTTATTTATTTCTTATTATTAATCGAAATTACATACATAAAATTAAATATGTTGTAATAATGCTTTGCAGTGATTTATTCGTATTAAATAATGCTTTAAAAATCATAGACCTTTTTGTAAGTGACATAATGCCTATTTATTCCCGTCATAGCGATATTATTTATTTATATTGCGGATTTTCTGTTTGAAATTTCCGCTATAATTTCATGGAGTAACTCCTTAACGTTAAAAATCATAGCACAATCTTATAATCGAGTCCAAGGAACTTGAGCAAGATTCTGGAGACAAGACCAAGTTCGTTTGCTTTCAGATCTTTCGAGAATGTCGTGTAGATTCTATAAAAATCAGGGAAGAGGCAGCTTAATCAGGAAACTTCACTGGTCACTAGACAACCCCGAGACAATGAAGCAGGAATTCGTTCAAATATAACATAAATACCTCCCTTAAGATGCTTTGATACAAGGATTCCACGGACATACTCAAAAACGATTTAATAATATTTAAAATTTTGAACTCTGAACCATCTTGATTAATTTTATAAAATAAGAAATTGTATTCTACTTCCCAGAATGTGGAACTGAATTTGAAAATAAGTCTACCGCACTAATTCGATGCAGTGTAGTGACAATATGAATAAGCCTTCAACTTGTCTATCGCAAGTATTCTAAGCCGCTTTGTTCCATATTTGTCAAAGGTTAAAAAGACAATGTTCAACTATCACCAACATTTTGTCTTCCAAATATTCAAAACAACAATCAAAGTCCAAATTAACTAAATAAGAACATTAAATAGAAAAAATAAGTATGTTTTTATCAGTTCCTTCCAATACCGAACAGCGTAATAATATTTACGCAAAATTATTGAAGTTACCAATTCCAATGCAAAATTTTGTTTTGATTCCACCTCGGACGTCAATGCCTGCAAATTCATAGAGTTTTAATCAATAGTTGTGTACTTTAATTATTTACAAAGTTTCTTGCTGTTGGTGTTCATTTTACACAGTACAATAAGGAAAGGTTGTGCGTGCAAACTCTTAACTAATGTTTTGTATTTGGTGACATAGTGTCATTTACGTCATTGCAGCACAATTCGCATACGGGAAAGATCATAATAACTGGTAGACACGTCATAAACGTCTCTTATGTAAATATTTTCTTTAATTTCCATATTAGCACTGCAATACATCCTACTTAACGTTATCTTAGGATGCTCTAAAACAAACATATCATTCAAGTAATACTCAGACGCTAGTTTCTTTACTTTTCGCTTGAAATGTCGCTATATTTACCGCTTGTCGTAAAATAATAGCCGAAGATCACGGTTTACATCCGACGTGATTTGGTTCTCAGAAATAATATACCTATTAAGGAATTTCCGTTTTATTCATTTTTCAGTCTAACATACTCGTATTAAGTGTCAACCACACACAGTAACATTGTACGGTACAAAACATTGTAGAATACTTTGTTATTTTTCTATGAGTCTATTTAAAACTTTTAATCGCATGTGTTAAATTTCAGCGGATCATAGCTTGATTGGATGTATGTCGCGTTTTTAGATTTCGACCAGCTGGGAAGTAATATGCTTGATAAATTAAATTAAATGTACGTTTTTTTGAATAAATATAGACTCGTGGCCTCTAGAGCCCCTTTTGGTAGGGCGGTGTGGATCGAGATCATTGAATTAGATAATGTCTGTCAACTTTTGCCATGAATGATTCAGAGGACGTATCTAGCTCAAAACATTGTTAAGCCTTCTAAACAAAGCTGGATATTATTCTATTCACACACAGTTCCTTGTTTACCTATTGAAGATTAACGTGAATACCACCTTTAAGTTGGCAAAGACGAAAAATAGACAAGGTTTCGTTTCATTGCTAGAATTGATTAGATTTTGGCTACCTGTAGTTTACCCGTCTACTGGTTGCGAATGATTTCATAGTTTGAAAATGTTTTGATGTCAAGAATCCACGCTACTCGACAATAACGTCTTCTTAAACTTTTTAAAATTAATCAACGTTCTGGCACCAAGTCCGGGAGGCACAAATTTGTCACATTATCACGCACTTAATAATCGAAAGGGTTTTTACACTATCATCTCCTTAAGCAATTCGAAGACATATCGTGCTCGCCAGTGTCTTTGAGGGCAAAACCACTGTCTAATGTCTCAAACTTTGATGTACCTACCTACCTTTGACGTATAGGATTACTCTAGAAGTTCCTAACGACTGGTTGATGGTCATATGATCCATTTAAATCTGTCTAATTTCCAGCTGATTGTTCAACGTTCGAGAAATTGCGAAATGTTATTGCTTAAAATACCAAACGTAATTCAGCATTCCATGTTATGAGTAATTAGTAAATATCACAGCGGTCACTAACATAGTTCTCAAAATAGTACGAAAATGTAGCAATGATCACCTACAGCCATATCATTTGAAGGGCCGACATTAAATGGACTCGAGTGGCTATTCCAAGTCGGTACAAGGAACACATTTTGCCTGGTCTGATTAGAAAACAGTGGAGAACAATTAGATTCAGAAAGTACAAGACAACTATTAGAGAAGACTTGACTAGCAGTGTACCTCTAAATATACTTGAATGGAGGATATGACTAATCAAATAACAGTGGACATGAAATGTTGGTGTTGGTTGTTAATACCAAAAACAATCGAAAGTCGGATGACAGATGTTTGATTTATAGAACTAGATATTATTTAGATTACAGCTAGTAACAAATTGCTGTCGTTTTACCACCGTTAGATAAGCTATTAAATGGTCCAATAAATTTAGAGATTTGTTTAAATTAGTTTCTTTCGCCGTTTATTTTTAAGTCTAAAACCTGATATTTTAAATGTCGAAACATTTTATAAACGTCGTTAAAATGTTGTGCTTTAATTTAAAATATAGATTAAACTGATTGTGACAAACACCGCTATCTCCTAACTTTATTAAACTTATAATTTTAACTGATTACAACCAAAGTGAAAACAACATTAAATGTATTGTAAATAAAATGTTAATTTTTATTGAAGTGGTCCTCTGCAGTCCTTAAACCAGTCTGTTGATGTAAAAATTGAGGTAATAACATTGCTATAAACCTCGGTACACTTAAAAAGTATTGAAATTTTATCAATTCTCATCTTCAGTCAAATTTAAAGCCGGTCTCTTTTACGTGAGAGTGTCGTTCTTATCCAAGTTATGAGGATAATAATAAACAGATTATTGACCTCAGAGCATTGCTAATTAATATTTGTCGATTAATCGTGGACGCGCTGTGAAATAAATCTCGGTGGCAATATTTTATATCGCGATTTCCACTTATAATGGTCAGGTGTTCGTACCGTCTCGTGTTCTTTTTATTCGCCATTGAAAATTTACGATTCATGTTGAATATGCATTGGTCGATCACGTTGTATCTTCATGAATGTTAAGTGATTTTGCGGTATAGCTTGCAGACAGAGTGGCAGCGTTATTGTGATATTCTCTAATTTTAGGTATTCATACATTAAGTAATTGGACATATTTACTGTTTTCGACTTAATACAAACTTAAAACTTTATTGATTATCGTTTTAATTGCTATTTCTAATCCTCTCAAATATAGACCTGGTTGGATCCCTTCATATCTGTTTCAGATTTCCATCATGTTGACGACTGATATTGCAAAGAAATTATTTTGGAAATTGAGACTATTCTCCCCTGTTACGGCAGTATATTTACCCTGTCTTGTATGTAAGGTGAGAGTTTTTTTGTTAAGTATTACAGAGAACATGGATTTCTGAGATTTTAATCCATTCTAAATATTAGTCCAGATCTTCAGTCGTTTGAACTCCACGGAAAAACTCAGATAGACATAGATTCTTAATACTTAATAATTACATAATTTACATAATAATAAAGTACATTTCATTCATATTGGAAATAATTCTTAAAATTTGTCGTAGTCATTTCGACATGACGAATTTGTTTTGGTTTCCTGAATTAAATTGATTTTAATAGATTGCTTTATAGCTGTTGTAAAAACCTTTACCAGGTAAAAAGAGTTCGAGAATTTATCGTGAGACTTTATTCACGGTCAGCTTTTCGCTTGAGTATTTTATTAAGATATATACGATATCAAATTCGATGTCGTTATTACAACCTCATCGAGACATTTAATTTGAGTGGTATTTTCCATGAACATCTTTGATTTTAAATATACATATAAAGGTTTGATTATGGTTTGCACGTGTATCCTTCGGCCAGTCTATATCCAGCTTTAAATAAGATGAATGATTATTGTAACTAATTGCTACTAAATGATACTAACTTGAATTATGTGCAACAAAAGTCCAATTTTTTGCTGTCTTATTTCCAATTGATGAAAGGTAATTAACAATGTAATTAACAGCGAATACTGAATGAATTATTTCATTATTAATAATTGTCATTGATTCTTATAATCCTTTACGGTATTGATTCTCTGATTACGGCCATTCGGAATAGTTCATTTCCTTCATTAGGTCTTCACATGAAAAAAATACACATAATGATTTTTTACTAGTTAACGTTGCTGAAATAAAAATATAAATATTATGCTATTGTTTATCATCGTATAACGCAATGATTAATTTGTATATATCCATAAAATGGCAAAGGTAATAAAGAACTGTGTATGTAATTTTTTTACAGTTAGATCAATACCTTTTGAAGGGAGTCGATCGTCAAGCTTAATGTTCGAATTAACGTTTACTTTAGCACCTTGTTAGCCTTCGTACCTCGTTTCGTTGAAGTAGTGGTACTTGGTACCTACCGCAGGCACGCTGCATCCAATTTAACGTGTTACCACCTTTTGTAAAGTGCATGTACATCTTATTTTAATTATTTTTGAAGTTAAGACCACCCTGGTTGTTAAGATTTTTGAAAATGCACGATAGTGGCGTTTTCTTTGCGACCGTAGACAGTTCATTTATAAGAGAGGACATATTGTAGTCGTATATGTGATCGGGGCCCTTAAATACCGACCTAAACTATGATGTAAACATACATGTCTTACATAAATGTAAATTTAAAAAATCGATGTAATTACCATGTTTAAAATTACATCTTCTACTAATAAGTAAAAATATTTTATAAGACGTTAAAAATTTTTGTAATCTTAAAGTTGGCGGTCTAGTAAAGTATCGATCGGTCTAGTAAAGTATCGATGAATTTTTTGTACCCATTGATGTAATTCTCTTTGTCAGTACTGAAAAATCAAAGAAAGAGAGGGATTAAAGTAAATTAAGTTAGAATGAGATTGCATCGTTTGATAAAGGCTTAAAGAGTTTAAAACGTGTTACTTGTATATTTTATACTATGAAGATTGTTTATTTACTATTTCTAAAGTTAAGGGTGTGGTGCAAGAGGATGCAACATTCACCAATGCGCTCGAACCGAACTGTAGCAATAAGACTATTAGTGTACCTAGTGTCCAATTGCTATACTTTATTACTGAGAATATTAGCGTTAAATTAGTAAGAGAACTGTAAGACACGGGTCTGTTCGTTTCATTATCCCGCCTATTATGTCTGTATACAATTACTAATAGTATTCGTGGATACAGACGCATTGTTGCACCTGAAGGCTGGTTTGGTCGTTTGTTGCATACAACAACACCGATAGGCATAATCCTCGATACCAATACACAGATAGTTGTAGACTGCTATGCGATAGAAATACGTATGTATGGCAGTCATATTACTCTGGAGAACCGAATCAATTTTTTGCCATTCATTATGTTAGTATTAAATGCAAGTTTACTTAATTGGAATATCAGTATGTAATATAATGATGTTTCTGACGTGATTTTATTGGCGTGACATTATTTGTAACATATGTATGTACGTTCAGACAAATACACGTTATTTGTATGTGTATATACATACTCGTTTATTTAAACCTCAATGAAGCCTCAATGAAGCCTTCTTCTAGAAATATATAATGAGTAGAATAAACATATAAGATCATATTAAGCGAAGAACGAGGACAATGACTTCATACAAAAATGAATGAGAATTTATTTGAAAAAATTCTGTCTTTCTGATATTATTTTTAGATGACTGAAATAATTAAGCTACACTCTGTGATGTTCCGGGGATTAAACTGTGGGTGCATTCATTTGAATTGCAGATATAGTACGAGTATAACGTGACCATTTTATAAAATTTCTCAAATAATTATCCATTTTTGCCCATTGGGGGTACCTGGGTTCTAATCCCGGGTCCGGCACTACTGGATTTTTCTAATTTAGATTTTCGACTAGTGGCTCGGAGTCTGGTGTATGACAATAAGCTCACCAATGCCATGATGGGACGTTAACGTAACTGGTGAATCATGGGAGTGTACTACATTCTTATAACTCTTAGAGGATAACAGGCGTGATGTTACATTTTAATTATCCATCCCTCGGTTCTCTACAATAAATTATCGAGTTATAGATAGCATATTTATGTATTCGATAAACATGAACCTATGTTGACTTTATTTGCGATGACACAGCCGCATCGTTAAAAAAGGGCTAGCCACGGTGAATCATCGCCAAATGAGCCGTTTTTATTAACACCTTTTTTGCAAAATGTATTTAAAAATGACTCATTTACTATTTTCAGTCATTTATATCATTATAATCGCCGTGCCTGGCGCGGGTCAGAAGTTCAAGCGCAGTTACAATAATTCTTTTACTTTTTAACAGTTTCTGTGCGTATTCCGTATATTTTAATAAATTTTGTAAAACAGTAAATGATGTCACGGTCTTTCTGACTCACATTCTATTTGAATAATTTATTAAGCAGAATTTAAAATGAAATCGCTTATCTATACGATAAAACAGTCGTATAGATTCAAATGTATCTTCAGTTTATTATACAGACATCGTATATAACAGAATCGCGGGTGTGGCTCATTGTTGGTGAGGCGTACGGGTAGACTTTAGACATTTGTCATTTGTTATTTGATAACAAACTTTATGTTATAGCAGTTCCTTAAATGGTTCGTCCTTTTTATAGCTTTCATCAATCGCAATTTATTTTAAGGTTTCTAGTCTAAGTATATTCGTTTTAATGCGAATGTGTACAGTATATAAATATGATCCACATCATATTTACTATTATCCACTTATATCTATATCTGATCCTGTAAATGCTGTTAAATAAATTATTAGTGCAACGTTTAGGGATTAATGTTAGGGGTGAATCTTTAATATATTTGATGGTCGGAATGTGACTGAAGTGGTGTGTTTTCAAAGAAAATTAGTCGGCTTAAGTACACACTCGTTGCTTTATGCAGGATATATTGATTAAATTTGAACCGAATTACGTGGTTTTAATATCAGATGCAACAGTGAAACAGTTTATTTGTTGGCATTGAATGTGCTCTGAAACTATTCGACCGATTTGAAAAATTCTTTCACAATTACTTTCCTACATTGTCCCTGATGAACATAAGCGAAAATAAAAAATGTACCAAAAATTTACAAAAAAAAAATATTTCTTTACATTGTACTTTTTCTTAGTAACCTTCGATCCTAAAAGAGGGTTGTGTGTGTTAATATTTACAATTACTGAAATTTTTGTTTAATACCGGAGCGGAGCCGGGGCGGGCCACTAGTTATTTATATAATGAGTAATAAAATTCATTGGTATGCTACGTTGATTTTGTCTATTACGCCATTTGTTTAAAATATATACACAATTTAATAAAATATTAGACAATAGGAATATTTTACGTATTATGTCTACATTAATAAAATTTGATGAAAATCAAAGATAGTTAGTTCATTTTATGTAATATATGGAATACATTGACATGTATCCAAATGTTAAAGAACTATCCGTTTATGTGGACCACCCACTGTTGTAAAGGTAGATCGCGTTATTAAGTAGAATAATTCAATATCTGCCAAAGGCGATACTTATTCATTGATAGGGAAACAAAAAACAATGCGATGCTGGAAACATTGACAGATTTAAGGAAGCGTTATGTGAATAGTTAACGAGTTGTTTATAAAAAACTTATGTACGGCATACGTATTGATTGACTGAATAAACGCCAAACGGCAAAAACGCCAAAAAAAAAACTACGAATATTATTTTGGCACAGAATTGGACGAGTTGAAGTATTTGTATGTGTCGGAAGCGTTTGCGTAGAATTTTTTGAAGTTGGAACAATTATTAATTAGAAGGCTCTTCACTGGCTCGGTGAAGATAAAGATCTCCGATGTATGCCGAGCGACAGATTTATTGCTCGCACAAGGTGATGTTGCTTCGTCTTCCTGATAAAGGTATAATACCCGATCGTGATGAATCAAATGTATTTTATCCACGCATTGTTACGCTGTAAGTCTAGAGAACTGACTTCGAGGATCACGGAAAATTATCTTAGACGTTTAATTTTTTGTAACCTTATAAAATATCACTACCTCTTGGTTTATTTATGCACATCGCGTTTCGTATTTATTGCGTGTTAGTTTATCACGGTATAATTACCGAGGATATGTTATGATTTGCGTTATTTTATTATTTTTAAATGACACCATCAACTTCAATCCAGTGACGTGTGTTCTTTTTCCGAAGTGAAGAAATACAATAACTATGTAAGGTTTGAAATAATGTTTTAGTTTAAATATGTAGGGACGGGACAAGAATAATAATGTAAACAACTCACCTCGCTCGCAGTTCCGTCACAAGTAAAAGTTATTTACAATTGCATTTCAAGTTAAAAAGCTATGGCGAGTAAAACTACAGTAACAAGCCTCGGATTCAAAGGCGACCGCCGCTCAATTGATCCTGTGTTTCGTTTTATAATCGATGTGTCGCATAATTCATGTTCAGGAGAATTGAAGATGTACGATTCTACTAGATTTAACATTAATAATTATGATGATAAAGAATTTTCTGTTTTTACATTAATAAAAGTAATTTACTGAATGTAAAACATTTGTGTTTTTTTTATTAAACGGAGCTTTTATAAGTTCCTGTTGAAATATTATTTAAAAATGATATAAAAGAAAATTCTTTGTTATTTTACTTGTCATTTTTATTTATTATAATTGAACGGTTACGCGAAACTAGACATTTATTATCTGGTATAAAATTTGTTCTGTGGTAACTTTATGTAGGTATATTTTGGCAAATAAAATGGCATTCAATTTATCTAACAAATCTATACAATTCTTATTTCTACGTAGGATGGTAGCCTCTGTGAGTGTCTGGGGGAAAGGTCAGGGCAGCTCAAACTATACAGTAATTAAAGGTTATTTTTGGCGATAACCATCAGTAAAACAGTTACCTACGCGCGTGAAATAAAAAGTCGATGGTACCACTTCGACGGACCTTGGCGTGAAGGGCTCTAGTGAGCAAAAAGTCATACGTAAGTTACTTTAGCATACCGCGCACAAAATGATGGAAAATCGTAGTTTCCTTAAAAGTTTCGATGAAAGCATGCTATTTTTTCTATAAAGCTTCTTTACATTTTAACATATTTTTATGTCATGTAACATTATTATGACAATAGAACTGTATTACATTTTTGATAATATAATAACAGAAATAACAATGACTTAATCAATAATAATTCATTAAAAAAGTAATTTATGAACATATATAGATATATTAACTAATGCAAAAGTATGAATAGTATATGTACTCCAATTTCGTTGATCGGCGATTGATCGAATGGACTCGGAAGAACGGGCCGTGCGATGCATCGAGCGATAAATTGTTTATCCAAAAAGCGTGTTCTCGAGCCAAGGTAACTGTGTACGAGTTATTCAACGAGTAACAAGCACGGCTCTGATCGATACCGAAATAAATTCCCAGATGTAAACGACACCACAAACCACAACAAACGATTAATTTGCACACTTTTTACTGAATCATCGATTTTTTTCTTCCTTATTAAAATATTGCTTTGTTCGCTTTGTGTTTCATGTTCACTGTACCGTAGACCTGTATCTAAATTATAATGAACCATTTTCATTAATTCAGTAATTTAAAGAAATCCTTGCATATTCATTTTCAGCGAAGTGTATATACTGACTACCAATTAAAAGATCTTGGACCGCTATTGGATTTTTCTCTGATTTTCCAGTAGTGGCTAGAAGTCTGGATATGTGCCCGATGCCAAACAATAGGCTCACCACCTATTCCATACTGGGATGTAAACGTAACTGGTGAAACGTGGGAGTGCTCTGCATTCCTCTACTTACCTCTTCGGGGATTGTAAAATTGACGTTACCCTATGTACAGGGTAAATAAACAGAGCAAAATTTCATATTAAAGTATTGCATTCATTTTGTGTTCACAAACACAAAATGAATGCAATATTTTAATCTGCACTTGTAAAAGTGTTGTAGTGAACCAATTTTCTCGATTTTATTTAGCTTTCAAATATCGTTTTGACACAAACATTAAGACTAAACAACGTAAAATGTTCAAAGCTATGGTAATTGTATTGTACGATCATAGGCTTATTAATTGGTGAATTTTAAAATCACTTGGTAGTTCATTAATTTAAGCTTTTTTTATAATGTTTGTGTCATTATAACGATATTTTCGACGAAAAGTAAAACTGTTTTTGTATCCTAATTTACTTGTAGAGACCAGGACGATCCGTCTAGAATGTCTTCTAAGTTAGGTAATGCATTTCCTTTAGTTACGACTAGAAACCAATACATATGTACCTAATACTTTTGAAAATAACAAACAGCCATGATATGAAAAGACATTTAATTGTATTTAATGCTAGTAACATACGCTCATACTATTTTTCTCAATAGCCTAGATTTATAAAATATTTTTTCCTTAACAAGCGATTAAAATTCGTAAATATGATTCGCAAGTATTTACGATTTTTCTCACAAAGTCACAACATGATGCGCGTTTAAATTACCAAGAAGACAGAAAACTGGAAATGAGATTGTAAAAATTACTGGAAATTGTGACATGGGTGAAAAAAAACAGAAATTAATATTCATTTAGTGGGTAAGTAAATTTACGACGGCGAAGGAAATTTTATAAGGACACCTACACACCTTAGCCATCGCTGCGAAGTTCTTTAACACTAATGAAATGGACCACTCATACACTTATCTGGTGTGATACACTTTGGCCTTAACCTTCCTCACTCGACTTGTGACCAAAAGAGAAGCTATAAAATTTTTACAATATCAATAGAACTTTCAACATTTATTATAATGAGATGCAGATTACGCAAAAGATACCTTTGTAACATATGTATGTTTGTGATAAACGTACTTCATCTGCTTTGAATTAAATAAAACGGGCTTTTATAAAACCGTTTTATAACAAAGGATCACGTCTCTTGACGTCTATGAAAAAGAAACATGGCGACGTTAAAAACTGTCACGCGCGCACTGTTATAAATCCTTAGTGGTCAGTGAAAATTACATGACTAAATTAAAATACTGATTTACGGACGATATTATAATACAATGGACACTTGACGATTTATAACTCGCTATTCAGGTATCCTGTAATACTTATAACTTCACCGTGTATTGTAATATCGTGTTTTGCGAGCTTTATTTATGGATACGGAATGTCTCAAGAATATATACAGCTTTGGAACCACTTCATTAATAAATAGATATGCGTTTCCTTAAAATTCAAATTTAAATGTCTCAGACTAAATGCGGAGTCATTATCTCGACCAGACTCTGTGGCGTCGAATTGTAATTTAGTTTTATTACTAGTATGACATTATTTATGGTTTCATTTGGAACTTGGATGTATAAAGTTTGTGACATACCTAATTCTTAAAATATTAATCTACACAAAATTAGATGCTTTAATTTACCCATGTCCTTTGATTTCATATTTTTTTTTCAAGAAACACATTATATACGGTGTCAATTTTAAAATTGATAAACCTTTTTTTATCACAAGGGGGTCCCTTTAAATTTTCCTACAGTATGCTTATATTTTATTAGATATATTTTTACGTTTATTACTACCTATTTCTACGTTTGAACCTTCGCGTAGTTCTGTTCGAGATACCGGGCTATGTTACTCGTATATTACGACTGTTTTGAATTAGAACATTTTTAAAACTGAATTTATTCACCTCTGATTATATTGTTTGACCAGTATATTATGTATCTATTTTATTTTTTATATTGAAATAAAATTATTATCTTAATGTCATGTAGCCGGTTGCACGTTAATAGTGTATATTTTTTATTATTTCGCTGTGCTTTTTCGTTCGTAAACAGCTGGAATAAGTTTAACGAAAGTTTAATTGTTAGACAATATTTCAGACAGTAATTCAGTTAAGAACAGAAGTTATAAAGACCAAATGAACGCATATTTATCTTTAGATGCTGGTTCCAAACGTAAACAAATTGATATGGACCTAAACATTACTATATATTAATAAAAATGATTTATGGTGTTTGCTCTCTGCTTTAGGCGTAAGGGTCCTGGCTTAAAGTTGTATATGTATTATTTGATGATTGTTAAGCAAGAAAGTCTAGAATCTCATCCATACATGACAATAACGTAGGTTCATGCAGGAGTGTATTTACTAAAATTTTTCAAGGAAAATAACTACTTTTGTAATTATGATGAAATAATTAAAAAAAAAGTTATGTCAGTAAACAGCCACTACGTGTAGCGAAACAACTTTGCTTTATTAACTATTTTATCTTTTTATAGTAGATAGCAAAAACATAAAACAACTTTAAGAAATGTATCCGCATCAGGTGTTCATTTTACGACATGCCTCTGAGCACATCTATTTTCGCTTTTTGTTTTAATTTCACAGAATCGGTCGCACTAAAGACCACCACACGCCGCTGATCTGCATTATATTGAATACATTACAAGTCATTCGATACTCGTTAACACTTTTTAACTTTTTTTTTTCACTTTTGAATTACGACATAGGTAGGTACAAAATCTATGTTTGTTAATTAATTCAGGATCTAAAAGTAAATTTTATTTTTTTTTAATTGGATAAAACTTATAACATTAATTATGAAGATAATTAATTTTTCATTGTGTTTTGACTTCTCAGGCTCCATACGAGTATTAGGTACATGTACTATTGAAACCAAAGTAGGTATGCTATTGTACAAAACATTTTTACCACAGTGTAGACAGGTACCTACGTACGTACAAATTACGAGAAAGTATAGTCACAGAAATATTTCATAGACACTACGTTAAAATTAACATAATATTTCTGACGAAACCAAAGTTTTTTTCCCGCATATCGTATTTTTATTTAAGACTCTTACTTTTTTACCTTTTCTTTACTTTCTTTAGTAATTTTAATATTAAACTTTAATTTACTTTTATTACAATATATAAAATTTCAATATAATAAATATAGAAGAATAAATTTCATCAAATATAGAATATGCATCGTTTTTTTTTAAAGCATTTAAATTTTTTATATGAATAAAACATTTTTCTGGAATTTAAAAACATATTAGACTATTTTCTAAGTTATTAGAATTCTAAGTGAAAAAAATCCAATAGTACCCGACCGGGGAACTAAACCCAGCATGTTTCGGCCGGCAGACGCGATTGCAAACACTTGTCCAAAGAATGTTAATCAAATATCTCTTTATTTATTATATATAATCAACTTTTTTTTATATACATGTGTCGTTTTTGCAACATGCTTGACCTTACTTTATTAAATGTGCACGCGCCATCTATTAAAACCATAAGAATTAATTGTTCATTCAATATTATGACACCACTTGTAAACTTCAAGAATTTTACTGCTGGATGAAGCTGTTCACAAGATGGCAGTAGTAGGAAGTGTTACTACTGCCATCTTGTGAACAACTTCGTCAACTTATTTCTTACATTATGTAAAGTATTCGTTGGTACATAATGTGTAAGATATATTAAGATAAAAGATATAAGATATAAGATAAAAGGATATTGATTTGCTTCGTGTATTAGGAGGTATTAGTAGGTTTAGGGAAAAATTAAATAGGTAAAATTATATTGTATAATAAGTAAGGTAAATAAAACAGAATTTGTATAATAAATTATTTGTATAATTTTTTCTATAAGTTAGATCGTTAATAAAAAAATATTTCTTAAAAATCTTTTTCTTTAATTAAAATTCTTAAAATTATTTTAACTTATCACTGAAATGTTAAATGTTACGATGAAAAACTAAGTTCTATAAACACTCTATGTAAACTGGGTGACAATTTTCTAAATTCTCATATATGATTGGTTTTGCGATGGGATTTTGTGTGTTTCTAAGCTTGAACAGTGTGTTATTGTTTAACGTTACTTCACTGAATTTATCGACTGAGACGCCGTTATGGGGGTGACCTAGTGACTTCAAGGGCGCAGGTAGCTGTTTCGCATGACCGCTTATGAAGCCAAGCTCTCGACAAATGGCTTCCAAGTCCGATTTTGTGTGGTTCTTCGTTCCATAGCATTTTGTATACCATACACCGTGTGACCGAATGATCACTTTGCCCGTTCCATACCTGTGAATGATTTTTTCATTATTTCCGACCTCATAGTTATAAAATAATCACAGAGTCAATCAGAGTCAGAGTCATTAGAGAAATCTACATAACATAGGAATATAATTTTCATCCGACGTTTCGTTAAAATACAATCTCTGTAATATAATGGCCGTATATTTCTTTTGCTAAAGGTACATAATACTCGTATATAAATAATTGTTATATAACAAGTTTCTTCAAAAGTAAATTTCTATGTAATATTTGAATTGTTTCCTAAGCTTTTCGATGTCTAATTAACGAGAAGGCAGTTTTCTGTACGTAAATCCAACCTAAAGAGTTTCGTTGGTTTTGTCAGATCTTAGTGAATTCAGATTACAAATTTATATTTTTTGATGACAAAAATATTTTCAGTATCGTTTCTATATTATGGTATTATGTATATAATTCACACTTCGGCTTTTAGACCGCCGTACCCGGAATAAGGCGAAAAGTCGTTATAATAGTTTTTAACTCTACCCCATTTTAAAGCGAGTGAGAAATTAATAATGCAACCAGCGAAAAGTAACAGGGAGAGCGGTGTTACGAGGGAAGTTTCATGTTACATATTTAACAACTTTATGAAGTTGTTAATGATGGGCATTTCACGGGTTGCAAAAATTTAATTCGTAACTAAATGTTAATTGGCAGGCAGTGATAGCCTAGTGGTTTGAAATTCGACCTCTCACGCCGGGAGATCGGGTTCAAA
>DWEJ01000217.1:0-19321 GCA_018245835.1 Mysoria sejanus stolli | reverse complement strand
TGCGCGCCAGAGATTTGAACCCGGTCTCCCGGCGTGAGAGGTCGAATTTTAAACCACTAGGCTATCACTGCCTGATACAAAATTAAACAGCAATTATTACTACTTCATTTTATTAATCTTTACCGACATTGGGAATTCTATTTCTTCTTCATTCTTCTCCTTAAAATGAAAATAGTATATTAAAGTCACTACAGTTCCTAAACAGTGTGCACCCAATTTGTCGGACATCAAAATGTTTCTCGGACGTGATTTTAATTTACTGCTTTAATGGATGTTACGATTTATTTATAAAAAACTTACCGGAACGTGTGTATATGTGCGTACTGGCTCAGGTAGTGTGTTTATGTATCGATTCGGTAAAGCGCATCGATGCGCGGTCGAAGTTGTTCGTGCGCCGAGGACATAGAGTAGATGCAATACAGATATTCACATCTGTATTGCCCATATATCGTCATCGTCAACTAAAATCGTTCCATGTTTTACGTGAATCTCTCCACAACAATAAGGAGGATTAATAAGCATAGCTTGTATGTTTGTATATTATAATATTTTTATGTATGTATATAGATTTTTATGTATATAGATTTTTATGTATTTAAAACAACGTGAATTACCTTGTACCAACTGAACGGTCTTTAAAGCAAAACGCACAGCGGTAAGACATAAAAAGTAAAGTTATGAAGATAGTGATGAATAAGGAAGAAGCACATCAGGTCTATAATTAAAGAAGTTTGTCCGCACTCGGTGTTCTCTGCCTACCCCGTAATGGACCGCATCGGGGGATATTCTAATTATATGACGATTTATTAAACACACTGCACGAATCAGGAACATGGTCATTTATAAAATAGTATATATATTTGTAGATTTTAAATAGTAGCAAGCTTATTGCTAATTTACAAACTGAGCAATGCGTTCGCTGGAACCGGCAAAACTGGTAGTGAGGCTCTCCACAAATTCCCGTGTAGCGGTTTTAATTTTTATCAAAGATTAATTAATTGGCAGGAACAGTCTGCTGCTTTAAATTGTACCCTCCCACTCCAATAGTCTGGAGTTCATACCCCGGTATACATGTCTGACTTTAAAGTCTTTTCTTTTTTTCTATGAGATTTTTGTATTGTTTGCATGTGAAGTCCATCAACCGAAACCTAATTAGTGCGGTAACTGATGGTTTCTAATCTTTTTTATACTGAGAGGAGTAAGCAGGTAGTAGTGTAAACTCGCCAAAAACATCAGAAATATTATTTTATTTATTTAGCTCATTGTATGTACTGAAAGTTGTGTTGAAAGAAAAAACATTACAACTTATAATGGCGGAAATACAGACTGTTCACAAATCCCGAAAATAATGTTTTTTTACTGATAATTTGTACACTAATTATTCAACGTAATCTACGTCACACCGAATGGTAGGCGTCTTATTCGGATTTAAAAAAAGAACTGGTACCCAAAAACACCATAGGCCCCATACAAGGTTGGATCGATATAATCTTAATGTAATTAGGTCATGTTTTATTCTATATGCAAAGTCAGATGTGACTGTGATAGTAGTTACAATAGTTCCTTAATTGTTTTTTCCGTTGCATAATTGCACTTCTGCTCTCCTGTGACTATTATGATGCTGGTATTTGAGACTTTTATTAAATAGCAAAGACTTCAATTCTAGAGGCTTAAACGTTTATTCAAACATCGTTGCAGTTCAGTCAACTTTAATACCTACACGCGCTATGATTTCGATGCGTCGATACACTCCACTACTCTATGCCGGATCTCCCACGCGCCTTTTTGGCTCAGTGCTCTGTGAACCGCCTCGCGGTGTGGACGTTCGCGTCGTGTTCGCGCGTCAGTCGGATCAATAGCTCGCTATACGATAGCGACAATACAGACGTTGCGCTCTCCGCGCCGTCCCGAGACGTGCCGGTGTTGTTGTTGGCCAGTGTCCGTACCGAGGGCAAGATTACGTACGTGCGGTGCCTTGTTTTCTTGTGCATTCCTTTTATTACTTTCCCATCTCTTCTTCTGACAATCCACGCCTGTCAATCTGAATCGCACGTCTCCGACATGCTTTTGTTTTTGTTTGCACTGCGCGTGCTAGTGGTGATTTTGTAGTGTAGTTGCAACGGGCACATACCGTATACAAATTGACGCCTTAATCTTTCGATTTTAAGACAACCACTTTCATAACATGTTTCTGTGAGGTTTGGGGTGTAAGGATATTTTGCAAATGGAAAACATCGGTGTAATTGTGTAATGTGTTCCCAAGTAAAGTTCGATATAAATCTAATTTTGGTTTCTAACAGAAGAAATGTATTGTATATTAGTATTCTTTCGGTATTTTTAAATGAGCTATGCTACTAATTGCCTGTTAGAGATCGATGGAGCGTAGCGTGCATGAACGTTGTTTACGTATTTTGTATTTAATAATTAGACCGTTATTTATATTACTGTTGCCTTTTATATTTGATATAATTTTATCTACAAAATGAAATTAGCCTCGTGTTCCTATATTTTTTATCAGCAATTTCTATTATGTAGAGCACGTAACAATATATCGGGATAATATTAACATTTGTTATGCCAGCATTGACCAGTCTAGAATTGTAGTGTATGTGTATGTGTACTAGTGATATCCACATCGCCCACTATCAGATCACCTGAGATGGAAGCATTTATTTAAATACATGTAATAAATCTATATTTTTTTTGTTATAAATAAATAAATAGTTTATTTAAAACTTACAAAACAATTCAGCATTTCTTATCCAAGTAGTACTACAATAATAAACATCATTAAATCTTATATTTGTCCAGTGTTGAACACGAGCAATGTCTGGCAACGTAATAAGGATTACCACGTTAATTAAATCTAAGACATTGACTTGTATTGTTAACGACAAGATAAAAAAAAACTTTATACATTTGTGTACATTAAAATGTCAATTGAATGTATCTCTAAATGTTCTTAAATAACATTAGCGTTGACATTTATGATAGAGTCGGTGCTCTGCGACAATGTAATGTTTTATTTATTGAACAATGGAGGTCGTTTATTTATTATCAGTAAAAGTTTTTCATACCTCAGATTTTGTTACGACATTAAGGGAAATACTGCTTTAAATCGAATCAAATTAGTTTAGTTAATAAAATATATATATCTTCACGCCTATAATCCCCGAAGAGGTAGGCAGAGGAATGCAGGACACTCCCACGTCTCACGTTTTTACGTCCCACTATGGAATAGGTGGTGAGCCTATTGCCATCATGAAGAGTTTTATTACAGTTTTTATCCGGAAATTGCAAACGGGCTGAACAATGTGTGCCATATAGTGGGAGAGATCATGGGTTTCAGTACAGAAGATTATAAAATACTGTTCAATGGACATTTAACCCGATTTAACTTGTACGAATCGCATGCGTTAGCTGTTATGGTAATGCCGGAAAAGCCGCTAGAGAGGAGGCACGACAATGCAATTCGAATGATCAAACAGTATGACGATGAGATCAGAGGTTACATATTTAAAAAAAATCCTTATTTAGGCTGTGATGTAAATAAAATACCATAAATAATAAGAGATTAAACGAGTATCAAGTAATAAAAATAATCATGATTACTTGTGTTTCAAGAGTTAATCAAAAGCCGAAGTCAAAGAGACACGTACCAAAAATATTTCTTACTAATTTACTTTTTTTATTCTTTGTATTATATTTATTTTATAGGTAATACCTACTATTGTTCCGTTTGATATTTACGAAACCTGTGATTTGATTATATTTTTATATACATGTAAAACCATATTATATTACTAATATACGTATATTACTATATATCAACTTACCACTAGTAAACTATGAACACTCGATTGTGTCATACCAGAAATAAATCTGAAAATAGACTATATTTTTTTTGTATATTTTTACATATTCCATTGAGCTACCACTAAAAAAACTATAACTTATTCTAAGCATTATAAAGAAAAAGATTTGATTGTTTGTTTCCATTGAATAAGCTCTGTATTTACTGGACCGATTTGAAAAAAACATTTTGAAAATTATCATGATAAACATTAATAACCACGAATCTGGTATTTTCTGCTTGACAGGGATTACAATAGGTAATAAATGAAAAGACAAGAAAAATTTTTGCAAACTTAAAATTTTTAATCTACCAAAAATGCAACATTTATCAATATTCCGTATAAAAATAATTAGATAACAACGAATATTTAATCTGCTACGACAAAACCCTAATCGGATGAAGCGTTCTTACAAAATGTATCACTTTCAAATTACACATATTTATGTAAATGTACACATATCTTTAATTAGATGGCATTTTGAAAACCATAAAACCTTACAACCATTTCCTTTCTATCGTGTCTCTAAAATATTATCTATATAACATATAAATAATATCTCTCACTGCTTGTACAATTCTTAACATTCAAAAATCAATCGAAACAAATTTTATATTAGGTATATTCTGGAACTAATAGAAGTGTTCAATGGAAATAGGTATTATTCGATCGCGCAAATTATTCGATTGTTTCGATACTAGAGAGATAGTTAAATGTAATTGATCTTGTGTTGTTGTGTTCTTGTTTGCAGGGGTAAGCAGATACACTACGATATCGAGCGTTACTTCTACGTTATGTCTACGTGCTCGGGTAGACCCCTCTTTACTTTTCCCAACCAAAACCGAAAAGTTTTAGTGTGCTTACGAGATATTAAATCATCAAGCTATTAACTGCGTCTCGTAGTGAAGAACAGTACTCAGTTGTCTGTTCAATTTACAAGACGCTAAAGGTACAGATATTAAGATAAAAATAACATGAAAAGAAAAGTACACCACATAATATGTGGCATTTCAAATTTAACAATAACATAGCAATATTTTTTCAACTTATTTTTAACACTAAACTGGAAAAAAAACAACATTACAATACTAATTTAGGCATTACATACATAGCAATATGAAAACAGTATATTCATATAACACCGGCTAAACAATACGGTAAATCATGTACGAAAAAGTGACAGGAATTCTTTCTAAAATATAAAAATCCACCGATACTGCTTTCAGTGGGTAACACAATAGTGTGAGGAATACGTTCGTAATATTCGGTTACAATATATAGACATACACAAAACATCAGAACTTATAGACAGTTCTAAGCAAAATTTATGGCTTCAATTGTGCAATTGTTTTAGACCATGATTCTATAGCACAAACAGATTTTGTTTTCCTATGTAAATAATGTAGTAATGTAAATTGGATTTAAGAATAAAGTATTACTTGCTAACAAACAAAAAAAAAGGGACAGTGCTAATGTAATAACATATATGTTAAGCAAAATATAAACATGAATGTACATACCCAATGTTATAAAGATTAAATTTTGATAATGTAATTGGAAATTTGTATGCTTCAGATTTGAAAGGAAGACATGACACACCGCAATGAAATGTAATTATCCTTATTGATTCCAATAAAAAACTATTACTATTAATGTTAAACATTATGTCATAAAACATTTGTCTACATACAGGCTGTATGTTAACATCAATTATGAGAACCTAATCAAAAAATCTTATAAGATCCGTCATTTAAAGGCAAAATGGAAATCGACCAAATTGAATTTACTCGTACTGTATATGAGGAAATAAATGAATTAAATGGAGTCTTTGTAGTAATTTCGTTCCTGCGTGCTGGCAGCCCAACGTGCCGTCCGTGCCGGAACGAGGTGGGTCGCACGCTAAGGGGTCGCTGTCACGTCACGATTGACATCGTTCTTTTTTCAAAACACAAGTCCGCATTGATGTCAAACGAAAAGTTTTTACACTCGCCGTCGGTGCATCTATCTAATTAAAAATACATATTCAATTTTTTTCTTAATAACATGACACGTTAAAAACATTTTAACACGTACGTTTAAAAAAAAAGATCGATATACAACAAACTAAGTCTATTATAACCGTAACATTTTAGCTAGGTCGATCGTGTAGTCAGTGTTACTGGTTATGATCATTGAGTTCACGAATGTAGGTGGTATACCCTATAACTATATTAATTCTAATTATAACAACTGGATTAGCAACGACTGTTCGGTCACTTGCCATAAAAATCCCATAAAGCACCTATTGGAAGTTCGCAGATATTTTTTTACTTCCCGCAATATTTCAGCGCTGGCTTGAACTGAGACCTGTCCACTACAACCTGAGATAGTCATGTGTACGAATCAACATAGATGAGCCTGTGAAATTTGAAACAGGTAATTTTTAAATCCTGTATATTTGCTCCTGGAGTATCACAATAGCCTCACCTCTTATTCCTTGGTGAGATATTTACATAATTTATGAAACGTCCGGTGTCTACCTCTTCAGGGATTAAAGGCATGGTGTTATTTTTTCATATTTATATTTAAAACACCAATACATAACGTTGACATATTACATTAGATATTTGTATATTCAAAATAATAGATAGTCAGTAGTAAAGTAGCGTGGATGATCTTTAAAATAAAAATATCACATGTAATTATTAATACGACTTTAAAACAAACATTATAATTTGGCAAGTGACCGAACGTATTCTAGTCTATACAACAGGGCATATTAAGGAAAATCTAGCGGTGTTAAAAATATTAGACAATCACATAGAGACATAATTGAAGCGATTCATTGGAGATATCAAAAATGCTTTTCAATTTCCTTTATCAATCAGGACTCAGCCTACCACTACGCGTACACAGATGGCGCCATGAGCATCTTGAAGAAATACATCTAAATGTCCAGCTTGTATTATTTAAAAGTTTATTGTTTATTTATGAAGTCAGCCGGACTTTATTCATACATTTTGATTCATGCCGTTCAGTTGACCATATTTTTTTCATTCTCAGAGACAAGTGTTACATTTTTCGGAAGTTGAAAAACTTGAGATCAATATCATCAGGGTCCCATAGGAGCAACATTTTTATGTATTCTTTTAAGGTCAATTAACAAAGATTAAATATAAAAGAGAATTTTATGCAAACGCGAACAAATATTAATAACTTTAGTTAATGTAAATTTAATATCTCCAAAAAACGCTCGTATATAAAGTAAAGAAAAATACATTAGAAACAACAGCAATTTGAAATTATTGTCCAATAATTGCTTTTCATAAACACGGAGCGCGAAATGGTATGGACCTGGTGCAGCACTTGGTGCTAAGCACTTCTCGTTTCGAAAGATTACCAAAACAAATGTAAGACACATGAAGAAACATAACTGACGTTTGTCAAACCATTCAAAGAAAATAGAATAGTTTGAATATGTCAATTTCATTAATGAATTGTAAAGACAGTGTAATTTTTTTTAACTATTATTTAATTAACTAGACGATATTAAACATTGCAACAAAATGGCAATATATTAATAACTTAATTGACTTCAGTACTGTCAAAATTATGATAAAAACGAATTGAACATACATGAACGTATTGTATTATTCGTTTTAGTTAAAACTCAAACACCAGGCCCATTGGTATATAATAATTAACTGGACATACAAACGAAACACGTTGACAACATCGAAAAACTTTTTCAAAATGTTCAAAAAACGCTCAAAAAGCCACACGAGGCACTCCGCGCGATCATATCACATAACGTTGCGTCCGTCACACGCCGCGCCTCGCTCTCAACGGACACGATTTGTACTTGACAATGGAATAACATGTTATCAAACGATACTTCTAAACTTAAAGATGCACGTTTGTCATCGTGCTTACTGCCTTTTTGTGCACTGTACTGTGGACCGCGGTCAGGCCGGTCCGGCGGTCCGTAACCACCGGACTATTGTCTACTGTATATAAATAATATAACATGGTACGAACTCCTCCATTTCAATGTATCACGAAGGAAAGGAGATGTCAAATTGCGAATTCGATTTACATAAGAATGTATACGACTGACATATTATGTAAAATAGAAAAACAAGACCACGTTTACGTTTCCATATGAAGTTTTTGTAATGGAAATAAAATTTTTCACAATCGTTACACATCTTTACAGGTACCATTTGTGCACGGTTTAAAGTACTAACATTCGAAACGAACGCTGTTTCATGTTTGGAAATAAAAGAAAACTAACTTTTATACAATTTAATGTTACTATTAATCTATAGCAGGCTGTACTGTTCGATCGAAAAGTCATAAAATAAGTATTACATTCCATGGTGGGACCTAAGTGTTGCTAAATGGTGAATGGTAGGCGTGTATAGCACTCCTCTGCCTACCCCTTCGAAGAAACCCAGGCGTGATGTTACTTTATTGATTCATACTATTTAGTAAATGTTTATTTATATGACCGGGTCATTCCAAGGCACGCCAGTCACAACTCCACAGTAGAATTCCATGTGAATATAAATTGTGAATCCTCTGTGCTGCCAACCCCCAATTGACACGACTCATGTAGCTTTTATATCTTATATAAAAATGTTGTAACTTACACATACCACGACTTTAATTGTTAACATGAAATGGCATAAAAATCAGCCTTTTTAAATGTCAAACAATTTAACAGCTGTTCGTATTGAACGCCAATACAGCAAAGCACTCCCAAGATTATGTATTCACTAATACCTAAATGTGTAAAAAAAAAAAAAACTCTCTAATTGTATATATAAATACACAATTAGGTATCCTTAAAAGGTAACTCTAAACTTTTTAATAACTCGTGGAAAGCAACCTATTTAATTAAAAAAAAGTGGCTATCAAAATGCTAAATATAATATAAATACACAAAACGGATGTTATCTATAGAAAAACACTTTTTGAAAATAATATTGACACAAACAAATGCCTAAATCTATCGAATCATAACTAAGGCTAAGGCGTGATGGTTATACGAAAAAGCGCGCGTAGAGCCACCGCCAATACTAGAACAGAGTAATATCTGGCTAATATTAGCTGGCATATCAAAGGTCCCGCAAACATGTAAGTTCTGTGATATTTAGAGCCATTTCAAACTGTAAAAATCGTAAATATGTGTCCTTTGCTGAGCGCGCGTTACCGTGCGACCACCTGGACTTAGCCTAAACATAGCGTGACTGACACAAACATGTTTTCAATTATCTTTGGTGTTACATTATGTATTTGTATTATTAGTGTGGTAGAGAGTATGGTATTTTGCCTTCTTGGCACGCCGCTATAAATAATTGGATAATAAGAAGTTATAATATTCTTAATCAACAGTGATAATATTGAGGTACAGTGCGCCGAGACCATGCCGAGTGACATGGCACGACATGGTGTACATTCGTTTGTTATTCTCTTGAAAAGTACTATGAAAACATGTGTGCGTCAGGGGCGGAGCCAGCGGAGGGGGCGGGGCGGGCGCGCTAGGCGGCCGGGCGCGGCTTGACGTCGTCCACCTGGATGAGCTGCTCGATGGGGATGAGCGCCAGCTCGCCGCCCAGCATGGGCGCCGGCGGACCCTGCGGGCCACAGCGGATATATGCTATGGGCTAACAGAGCTTGCTTATCTGTGTGGTGAATTATGTGATATTAAATACAAATAATGATTGATTGATATGATAGATGAATGATTTTATTAATTAGTACTTGATGGAACAAAATACCATGCCTGCATTTTCTCGAATGGATAGGCACATAAAATTAAAAAATGTGTAGATTAAATAAAGTCAAAACGGCAGGATTTGCGATGGAATGCGGATGTGGAGGACGGTCAAGCTATAACTGAGTGCGGGCTCACGGCGCGCGTAGGCGTGCGTGGCGCGCGCTCGGCCTGCGCGGCGGCCTCGCGCGCGCGCCGCAGCCCCAGCGAGAACACGGCCACGGAGCGCACGCGCTTCACCAGCGCCGCCTTGGCGCGCGAGCGGCCTGCCGACGGAACACCGCGGTCACTGGGGGCCGCCTCGCGCTTGCCGCGGCTCATCTCTTTTTAAATATTTATAATATGAAATACTGAGACTTAAAATTATGAAAATAAAGGAAGCAGTTTTTAATTTCATTCAAGTGGCGATTTCCCTGCTGATGTTAGTAGCACAGTAGTCCTATTAAATCAATCGATCGATGGCCGATCGGCTCCACCTCTCCCTCGCGGGAGGCTATAAGTGTCGGAGTTGGTAATGAGAGAACGTGACGCAGCTACTCGGAAAATATTTGGCCGGCTCGCTACCGCCATCTAGCATTACTACATTTAAACTAGCCGATAACCAATCAGAATAATATGATGTATGTGTTATTTATATATAATAGGGACGACGACTCATACGATTTTTAGTTCAAGTGAAAGCTGACCGCTTTTGTCTTTGGGCTTGTCGTCCTCGCTGGAGGTGGCGCTGGTGTCCATGGACACGGCGGCGGACGGCACCGCGTTCAGGTCCGGCTCGGAGCCGCCCGCGCTCACGCTGCCCGACAGCTCCTGCCAGTAGGAATCGTACACATTTATATACAACGAAAGAAACCAGTAATTTACACTATCATGCAGCTTCACTGCCATTGCTATCGGCAAGAGTTCATACAATTTATTAAAATTTTAGACTATCCTCGTAGTTAATAGTTATCTATCGTGATCGGCACGATTGACTGTTTACGAATAGACGAATAAAGAGAAAGTCTCGCAAAATTAACGGAAACGTATAACCCATCTAAAAACACGCTCAGTATTATTTTATTTTAAAAACGCCGCAAAAAAGTGGGTCTTATTTTGTATTGTTAAATACTGAACCTTAATGTGTTCTATGCAATAAATTGGTACAAAAATAGGCAAAGCGACTGAAGTCAAAGCAAAATGGCAGAGATTGGTGGTGTAATTATAAGAAGTGTATTTTAAAATTGACTTAAATTGCAGATAGCAGTAGTTGAAGGAGTCCTCCTCGCAAATAATAAAATTTTATGCCAATATGCCATCTATCTATCATGTTTATACCAGATAAGAACGCTAAGGATAGCCTAAAGTGTAATAGATACATTCTCAGACGTCACTGAACGTATGAGTTTCTACATGGTGTCCTGCTGAGCAACAAACCCGCTGTATGCTACACGTCACCTGCAGCGTGGGATTGACGAGCGGGCGGTGCTGCGCGGGCAGCGGCAGACAGTGCGCGGAGCGGTGCAGCGGCTCGTCGCGCAGCCCGCGCACGCCCAGCAGCGCCGCGCCCTCCTGCACAGCGGCCAGTACACGACTACACGGCCAGCGCGCACGGGACTAAGCCACACTCGCACGATTGCATTATGGAATAGGTGATGTGGGAATTTAAAGAGCCTAATTCAAAATTCAATACCTCTTAAGTTTAAAAAAAATAAAGCTTTTTATTTAGAACAGAATTTAAATGTAGACATTCCAAAAGTATAACCTTTCACAATAAAAATGCATGCATCTTACATAATATAAACAAGTATTATTATTATATAAATACGCCAGGTTCCTTACAGCGTAGGTAATGCAGAATAATATAAAAAATACTGTCTTTATCGCACCTTTCGTCTCAAAGGCTTAGTGGGGCTGACGTCTTGTAAAATTTGTAGAGAGCCCGTGGTCACCGCCGGTTCGGTAATAGACGCCGCTTTGGGCCTGGAATATATTAGTGTTTGAGGCCATGTTCTGAATAAAAAGAACATTATTATAATCGCAGAGGAAGATAGTAAGCGTATTTAGTGACTATTTGGACAACATTGACAAAAAGGTTTTTTATTTTTTCAAAACATCAAATTAAAAGATTATGCCAGGAATCAATATTTCGTGTGTAGCCGTCAAAATTATCACTCAATACAAAGTAAGATAAAAATAAGAAATGTGCAGCTAATGATTTATACGAACAAAGTGAATAGATATTAAACAATAAAATAGCAATAGGAAATATAGAAAATGAAAATATATATATAAAACAAAATTACCTTATCCAGTTTTGGACTGACACATTTATTGTAATGGATTCAGCCCATTCACAACACTTTGTCACAATTTGTTCAACTATTCAGGTGATGTATGTATGTTGTGTGAATGGACAGAAATATTTATTTTAATTCTATTTGTTTTAATTTTAAGTCATAAAATACCTTAAGACTCATTTCAAACACCTATTTTTAAGGAACATTTTATTTGTATGGACTAGAGCAGATATTTAGATATTTATTTATATTTCAAATACAATATAATTACTTAACAGTATTTATCATCTAAATCCTGTTATTATAATTATAATTCTTATTAATTTCTGTATAAAAATCTTACAGGAAACGATCGTAGTCAACTGTAGATGAAAGCAACATAAGAAATCCATGTTATAAAGATGTAACTTGCATCAGATCTTTCATTATTTTTATTTACAAAGATCCACTGTGCTGCAAGGGAATAAAAAACTACAGACAATCGAGTATGATATTTATTGCAAACAAATAAAAATACATGATAAATGTGGTATTATTATAAGCATAATATCAATAGAATACTGACAAAATGGAAATATTATAAAATACGGAATATACGCTGTAACGACACACCCATCCAGGCTTAATTTACTTGTGTAAATTAACTGAAAACAAAAGAATAAAACAAAATTATAATCTATCCGCGCGTATCATAACACTAGTCTAATACAACTGTTCTATCTAAAATTTAATATCACCAAAGCACATCAGTTACGAGTCCTAATTTGTCAGTATAAAACATTATAGCACTAAAATTTCTATATATATTTTCATATCAATGTAACTCAAACACTATTAACTGTTATTAAAGTTAAAAAACAAACAAACGATTTAATTACTCCCACTATCTTCTACTGGCAATACACTTTAATAGTAAAATACCATGTGCATAAATTATAGTTTAGGTATGTTTTACAATAAGAAATTAGGACCTTACTGTACAAACAATATGGCTAATCGATAAAAGAAATTGATATCCACTACCCAATCGAAATTTTCTTTAATTCATAGTGTTGCAAGTGGCTCTACCCTGTCTCGATTACAATTTAATCCAATATCTCACTACATAACGACATGTACTTCCCTCTTCGGTACTTTTAAAACAAGGAGAACTAAATAATTGCGTTTTCTATGTAGAGTCTGTGAAATACTGAAGTATAGCATTATCAGACGTATTGAATGCCATTGCATGTTTCTGATATGCCATATTATTGGTCAAGTACATTGTAAACAATGAAACATACACTTCTATATAATATCATGCATAGCTTTAAGTATTGAAATATAAACATTGAAATATGTTTATTTCTACCACATGATGTGTAAATATTGTAGTGTATATTGATATTCAAGGGTAATGATTTTATGGGTGTATTAACAACGTATTAATATTATATGAAATGAAACATATTGAGAAGAAGACAAAATTAACAAACATGATATAATATTTAAACATTGTTCATTGCATTTTTCTTTATCTTCACGCCTGTAATCCCCGAAGAGGTAGGCAGAGGATTGCAGAACACTCCCACGTCTCACCGCATACGTTTTTTTACGTCCCACTATGGAATAGGTGGTGAGCCTATCGCCATCTATCGGACACTTATTCAGACTCCGAACCACTACTAGAATTTAATTAAATTTTTAGATTTTCTAGAATTTTTTCTAGAAAATTAGAAAATTAAAATTAAATCAGAAAATTTCTAAATTAGAAAAATTCTTTTTATAGTGTTCGACCCGGGAATCTAACCCAGGACCTCTCGATCTGCAGTCGCACTTGCAACCACACGACCAACGAGGCAGTAAGTTTATAATTTCTATAATGACTTTAATAGAATGACTGACTTTTCTAAGACAAAAGTGTATTGTTTATGGTTGACGAGCGGAAAGTGAGATTACTTCAAGAATCAAGTGTTACTTGTCACTTCCAAATTGATTGTTTTGTTTAAAGAGTAAAGCTAACAGAGTTTAAAGGTAGTGTTAACAACAAGTTACATTAAACGAGTATTTTTTAAAAACGAAGTGGTTTGTTTATGGTTAACAAGCAAGGCAAAGATTATGTCCATTTTTACACGCTTTTTTATTCACTAAAACCAATTATGTATCTTAAATGGGCAATATCGAATTATTATGCCTATATTTAATTATCAATGGAACTCTAAATCGTATAATTCTGTTATATTATATTAATGTGTTTTTTATGTTTCATTTTCTATTGAGTGAGCCTAAAGGATTCCTTCCTATTACGGTCTTATTGATTAAATTACTCGATACATATAATAAATAATGTACGGCAGGGATTAACTAACAATAACGTCAGCCTAAAAGTATTTTTAAATTATAAAACTTTACGAAGTGTTAGAACATGTAGGTATTTATTGAGTGTACACTCGGCGTGTTTAGTCGCTTTTTCGCGGGTAAAACTGTCATTAAATGGGAAGCGTGGTCACACGCTATGACGTATGAAGTAACGGTGCGGCGGCGCGCGCGGTTACCTGAAGGGTGGGATCTCGGGGATGTTGCCGATGTGAATGCGGCGGGCGGCGGGCGCGGCGGGCGCGCGCGGCGCCGTGGGCGTGGGCGTGCGCGGGGCAGCGCGCGCGGCGCGCACGTCGTCCTGGCTCGTGCTTTCCGACTGCTGGCGGGTGCCGCGGTTAGCTTCATACGTTCGTACGCGAGTACCCTCTCGTCACATTATCTCACCGAAGATATGTTAAGGAACTTCGGTAAAAACATTTAAAAATCCATAATGAATTGTTCGTATAAAATTATTTCGCACTCAATTTACGTAGACCCGATTACGTGTATGCAAAATTTCAGAAACTCAATTCAATCTTTAAGCTAAGAAAAGCGAAACCAGAATTTAATTTGTTGAACATTTAATTAGGTAAGACTTTTTTATGATCAACCGCAAAATGACATCCGGTATCTTTATTAAGCGACACTTACCAACAGAGGAGCATGCGCATTTTTGATGGCTTCTCGACGCTGGAATTCCACTTTGGCCATTTCTGTGGCCAGCCACGCCGGGATCTCCGGGATTGCAATACGCAACGCCAGCACAATTACCAGTACGACGTGCTGAAATAGCGAATAAATACGATACTCATTGTTAGAGGACATAAAACACTAAAAACTATTTTATAAAAATGAATAAAGTCAGTTATAGACTGGTGTTGATAATGTCTCTGATTGAATATCACAGATTTTTTTTCAAGTTATTAACAATATTTTTATAAATCTGCATTGTGTGTAAATAATAAACAATGTGATAGATAAAAGCGCTATGATAGACTCTAAGTATAATTTAAAAATTATTTGAAGTGTGTTTACAGGATTAAATCAAAAACTTAAAAAATGAGTTGCACGATTCATTTTCTGATTTCGTGTCACAAAATAAAGAACTAAAGATTTACTTCCAACGCCACAATGACAAGAATCCTCTGCGCCGGGGTAGCGTCCGGCAGCAGCCTGTGCACGGGGCCCGAGAGGCCGATGAGCGCGCAGTTGACGAGCACCGCCACGGCCACCATGGCCTCCATCGCGTGCTGCGGACAGGCAACACACGCCTACAGTGCAGTGCGGGCGGCGGCGCGGGGCGGGGCGCAGGGCTCGGGGGCGGGGCGCACCTGCCAGCTGCCGACGCTGGACACGCGCTCGCCGAAGGGGCGCTGCGCCACGTGGCACAGCTTGAAGGCGTCGGCGCGCACCTCGCACGCGTTGTTGAGCAGCG
Source organism: Mysoria sejanus stolli (assembly GCA_018245835.1). Classification (NCBI taxonomy): domain Eukaryota; kingdom Metazoa; phylum Arthropoda; class Insecta; order Lepidoptera; family Hesperiidae; genus Mysarbia; species Mysarbia sejanus. The sequence continues at coordinate 3,658 of DWEJ01000217.1, read as the reverse complement.
CGCACAGTGCCGCCAGCGGGAACGCGGCCGAGAACAGCACCACGTGGCCCAGCTGCGTCAGCATCTCCAGGTACTCCGCGAACGTGCCCTCGTACTGCGACACAGCGCGCGCTCCGTCAGGGGACACTTGCGACAACACGATTGTTCGAGATTGTTCATTTCAAGGTAACGATACTGACCGCTAAAGAGTTGACTCGAGAAAATATGTACTAGCATATAAACATAGAAAAAACAACAATTAAAATTTTAAAAAGTAAACGAACATGCGTACCTTGTGTTACACCTCCCCGTCCGTACCTTAAACAGCTGCGACTCCAGCTCGGCCTGGTGGATCACCTTCTGTCCCACGGCATTGTCCGAGTCCCGCCGTTCCTCCTTCTCGGCGCTCCCGTTTATGAGCATCTCCGGTGGCTCACCGGACGACGAGGTCCTCTTGTCGAACAACTCTGTTAGCTGAGCTGGAGTTTGTACTGAAAAAATCGAAGTGAGTGAGTGAGATACCTCATTTCAATTATTTTATATCAAAAAATAATTTTCATAATTATTACTAATAATTGTTGATAAATACCTCCAGTATAATGTGTTACTGCTATGTACCGACCGAATAATTATACATGATTTACGTAATATATAAATATAATAGATAAATGATATTTCAATTTGTACATTACTCACTCTTGCTGGGACTCAAAGCACCAAATACGTCGACGCAAATCTTCGCCAGTCTCAGATTCTCAATCAAATATGGCAAAGCGGACTCTTTAAGATTACCGATAATCTGTCTTGTTATAAGGAGTACCGCTAGTTGCTAAAATTATAGAGAGACAATTATGATTTCAACAATATTGTTATTATCATCGAAAACAAAAATTAAATTTGAAAGAATAAAGTCTATGTCAATTATTATTCCTTCTTATTCTACATTAATATATGGATTTGTCTACAAATGCCTCGATAAATATTGGCTAAATCTGAACGATGAAAAATGAAACACTTGCCTCTTTCAATTTTTCCATATCCTGCAGATAGAACGCTATGTAGAATAGACTCATGAAAGAGTTCACGAATTGAAACTGCAATAGAAAACAGTACAGCTTACAAGTCAATAACACTGAACAGGCCACGCCCACATACGAGAACGTCACCGTACGTAGTGTACGTGCACAACTGTACGAACCGACGATCGCGTGTATGAACGTAGCTTTAATGTCTACATTAAAAGCGCTACAATAACAGTAACTGTGGCACATTCCTGTGATCGGTTAAATGGCTGTCGTGAGGTGAGCAGCGGTACGAGTGGCGCCAACGTGTGGGTGTGTGCGTGTTACACCTTATCACTTACACGACACAGCTACGATGAGATGTCAATGTTAATAATATGTAATGTTAAATGTTGCAAAAACAAAATAGAATTTTATTGTAGATCTATTATTGGAAACCTATTTATTCGAAGTACTAATGTGTTCGTGTTGATTGTACACTACAAACGATTATATTTCTAAATGAAAAAGTAACTTCGAAGGAAATGTCAATGTATGTGTTATCGCTAATGTATAAACAATTATGTCATTGTGTCCTCATGAGAGAAACTAATCTACAACTGATTTATATGTAAATCAAGAGGTATTTTAAATACGATTAATTAACTAGTTTTATGGTAATGGTGTATAGGAAACTTAATCTTTGCAATAGTATACTGAGTCAACCATGACCCCGACAAGCAAGACATGGTAAAACTCAGTAGGTAGTTGGGTCATGGCATTCCACTGTTCATCCATGAATTTCTTAGTTTATATGCAAGTAATTTAATCACACTCATTACATCTGTATTGAGTAATAGCTGTTGATAAATAGTAATAGCTGTTTAATAAGAAAATTACTATGTTGAGAAAATTATCAAGTATGAAAGTAATTTAAAGAAATCATTTTATAAAGATACATCAAAATTCATGGCTTAGTTTAGGTATAAATGTATTTCGCATGCAAACGTGGTTTAATAAATATGTACTAAATCTTTAGGCCGTTTACGTACTAGGCATATGCATGGTGCGGTTAATCGGCGTGTTTTCATAAAGAGTATTCTTTGTTCCCTCATTCGTAGAAAATGGATGAATATTGATATAACTACAATCACTGCTTTAAGAATACTGTATATAATAAACACTGTGACGTCAATATCGTATTTTTGCGTGTATATATACCTACATTCATTGTAATGTATATTGTTATCTAACGAACTGCACCGACTTTTTCATACGCCTAGTGTGTGAGCTGCCTTAATTTTTAAACATTAAAGACAAGACACCCTACTACATGCGAACCGAATTAAAAACTTCTTGCGAATGCGTCGTTAAAACCGTGCTTTTACGTTACTAATTATACCGGACGATTAGCTTGTACGTTAACAATCTACGCAGGCAAAGCATGACGATATTTGGCTTATCTGTGGCGTTAATGTTAAAGCATTCATTAAATACAAACCAATGCTATTTTCACAATCAGGTGATTCTCATACTTTGTCTCGAGTCGATAGTTCTCTGTTGAAATTTAAAATGTCGGGTTGCCGAAATATGGAATCAGTGTTGTCATTATATAAATTTGTGTTTCCATTTTATCACGTCCAGTTCCATTTCGTAAGCAATAAGGAGGAAAAAAAATAAAATGCGCTATAGTATATTCGGCTACAATACAGTATTATTGAAACACTACAGATATTTCATAATAAATCTAAACTAAATATTTTATACTGGTCAATGTTATTACTATTTACTTTCAAATTACTTTATACAGGTTTTATGTACTAATAGATCGAAGGGTGCTCGAATATAATATCTCCTGTAGTATGTCTATAAGGATACGATATACAAGAAGAACGAAGACGAACATGCAAAAATCCAAATATTCTAGTATTGTGTTAATATTTGAGAAACATATTTCTATTGTCAAAAACCTAACGCAAAAATCACACATCATACAGTTATATAATAAAATACTTTTAGTAAAAAAATACCCAAATGAGCATTCTTGTTTATGTCATAACATATTGGCAAATTTTATCAGATTTTAACACCCATATTATATCATGTAATTTAAATCACATTTGAAGAGTATGAGTGTTTTTCAGGCTTCACTGAATACTTTTGGCTAGGTTTATTTTTTCTTCACTGTTGTTTATACAGGATGGATTTAATATCAAATGTTTATCATAACTTCTTGTACTTGATAAAATTTCGAAATAATGTAGTTGCTTGTTTGTTCAGAGCTAATTACAAAATCAAAAACAATGAACAGTCACAGGCCCCAACCAAGTAATATTACACATTGGAAAGGAGAAAACGTTAAATATTTTTTTGTTTCACCTATCAAAGGTAGTAGAATAATATAGCTATGTAGATAGATGTTAGGGAAAATAATTCTATATATGGACTTGAATGTCCTAAAATAATTTATTGTCAGATGATATTTTATTTTACATACATGTAACATCACAAGAATTTAACAATGTTGCTTTATCAAGTTGAAATAGCTTTTACGGTGTGGAGGAAAAGGAGAGATGATCTGCCGCCAGGCGAGGTCGCTGCCTGGGGACCGCGGTCCTTATGTTAACTTCGGATCATTTGTATATATACTGAGATTCTTCGGAACTTCGATAGCGCGT